>LBNU01006025.1:24244-45909 GCA_014162995.1 Artemisia annua | reverse complement strand
TAGCAAGCACATAAAGTCTTCGAGTAAACAATTCATTGTTTAAGTAACGCAAATACTGAATTTAATAAAACGAGCATGTATCCTCCCCCAAAACAGTTGTAAAAAGAGTAAAACAGGGGGTATGAACTCACCTTAATAACGCAGTTTGAATAGAGTAAAGTCAAATAGTGATAGTGTGCGGCACCGACACGCGACCTAGATTAGTATGGCCATTCTTAGTTTACAGTTTTGCGAACTCACGACTCCAAGTGTTTAAAAAAAATTTTAAGTGTTTACAAGTGGCTGTGTTTAATGTTGCTTGTGTGGCAGAGTTTACGTTTAAATCGTTTCAAAGTGTTTTATAAGTATTGGCTCTTGGACAAATGTACAATTATATATGTGAGTAAATAAAAGTATTAATGACGAATAAGTTTTCGGTTCAGGAGTGACCGAAAGGCTTAGTATGGAAAGTATTCACAAGTAAAGTGTTTGTGAAAATTAAACGTTAGCAAAATAATAAATACTTTACGCTAAGTATTTATATTAGTGGCGGTTACGAGACACGGAGTATATATAAATGTGTTTATATATGTTTAGTTAGTGGATGATAAGTAAAAAAAAAAATATAAAATTTATATAATTTTGTTGTTATAAATATTTTCTTGTTATTCTAAATTTCGTCTTTTAGTTGGGATTTAGTAATATATACTAAGTATATTAATTTGACAAAAATAATGGACCGATATGTTAAAATAAAAATAATACCAAAGTTAGTCACCTACGGGGTTCGAACATCGGACCTCTCGCTTACAACCCAAGCGACAGAACCAACTGAGCAAGGGTCTTTTCTTGCTTTAGTTTACAAATGATATATATTTAACTAATTATGCGTTGTGACTTATTTTAGCTAAATGTCTTCTCAGTATATATATACCGAGTTGTGTGTTGTA
This sequence comes from Artemisia annua, assembly GCA_014162995.1. NCBI lineage: Eukaryota > Viridiplantae > Streptophyta > Magnoliopsida > Asterales > Asteraceae > Artemisia > Artemisia annua. The sequence goes on along the minus strand of LBNU01006025.1, from coordinate 44,980 downwards.
TGCATGTGTTTATGTGTTTCATTCTTCTACTTCAAACTTATTTGCCATCTTTTAAATTAAGCATCCCAAGTTTTCTCGACATGTATAATATATTGAAGTAGCACTTTGTTGGTTCTTGAAGCCAAATAAGCTTTTATATAAGTTTTCATAACTTTGAAAATGAGCTATATAAGCCACGACTAAACAATATAATACGTATAAGTATTCGTCCAACGAGCCCAAAACTTAGCTTTGTTTACATATAAGCTTTCTTTTAGTCGTGTTAGTTTCCAAAAACTCAACAAGTTCGACATGAAATGTGTGCATGTCGATTTGGCAAAACAACATGAATACTAGTTTCGTTTCGAAATGTTTAAGTGTTAACGAGACCAAAGATTTGCCACACAAGTTCTTAAACACAACAAAACCAAACGTACACATATATGTATGTACGTAGGTGTGTATATGTATGTCAAGTGCGTATATTTCATGAAAGCTCATTTAGTTTGTTTATAAAGACATATTTCCCGTATGAGAACATGCTTAAAATTTTAAAACAAAGTTGATATACAAGTTTAGAGTATGTTCATGGCTTACAGTGGGTCCAAATGAGTGTGTGTCGAGTGAGAAACGAGACCAAGACCAAGAGGAAACCAAGTACTCGATTTGTAACCCAAGTACTCCAACTTTTACCCAAGATGTTCCTAGCTTGCTAGTAATCAATGTTTCTTTTCTTCCTTTCTTCTTGCTCAACAGAAACAAAAGAGAGTGAAGATGAGCTGTGTTTGTGTATTTGAGAGTTGTATGATTTTTTTGGTGAAGTAGGATGGCTTATATAGCCAAGTTAGGCATGGTCTTGTCACACAGTACCAAGCTTTTCAAGGAAAGAGGATGGGCATTTTTATTTTGGTTCTAGCGTGCAAAGGAGCTCAGCCGAAAATAAGGAGACATGTACGATTGGTCATGTCAAAAGTAGCAAGAGTGGAGGACATATTAACCGTTGGTTACTATGGTCAAAGTTCAAGGTAAGGAGTTTGTATTTGTTTAATGTTTAGGGGAAGGTATTAGAGTGGCTTGGCTAGTCTCACACGCAACACCATGTGAACACAAGATATCAAGATATTTGTTAGTTTTGTTTTGTGATTCACGAACAAGAAAAAGAAGTCGGAAAAAAGAAAAAGAAAAAAAATAACAATATAATAGAAATGGTTTTGGGCTTGGGTTTGCTTAGCGTGACCCAATCCAAGAAAAAAAAAATCCGTTTGGCTTATAAAGTTCACAGCCCAATAGGCCCAATAGAATTTTCAGGTTTGATTGTCCCGGTGATTAAAAATAAGTTGCGGTGTGCCGGTTTGACACTTACAAGTAAAATGTATAAAATACATTTTTGGGAGTGTTTTTATACAAGTAATATAGAAACACATTTATGGACTCTGGATATTAATTATTAAGTTTATGCCGTCACTAAGTCGGTGTCAGTACGCGTGCGGTGTCGTTTTTCAGGAAAAATGAGATATCCTCTCGTTTTTAAATTTTTATTATTAGTAACATCAGAAAAATAAGCAAATTCACATTTTCTGATAAACACAAATTATTCTACTATTAAAATAATAGTCCGGAAACATACGGGTGGTTACATAAGTCGAGTCTAGTCTTGGCTTAGCAACCCAATATTGTACATGTAATTAATCAAGATCTTTAACTCGCCACCAGTAAAATATCCCTTATCCAACAAATCCGTGTTTATCATATCCCTACACCTCATTACAACCCTTTTTGTAAAGTCCTCTTTGATAGTTTATCTTAGGTGCTTACGCCTTGTGGAGAAGGTTTTCGATCCTTTCCCAAGCCTATGGTANATTTGGCAAAACAACATGAATACTAGTTTCGTTTCGAAATGTTTAAGTGTTAACGAGACCAAAGATTTGCCACACAAGTTCTTAAACACAACAAAACCAAATGTACACATATATGTATGTACGTAGGTGTGTATATGTATGTCAAGTGCGTATATTTCATGAAAGCTCATTTAGTTTGTTTATAAAGACATATTTCCCGTATGAGAACATGCTTAAAATTTTAAAACAAAGTTGATATACAAGTTTAGAGTATGTTCATGGCTTACAGTGGGTCCGAATGAGTGTGTGTCGAGTGAGAAACGAGACCAAGACCAAGAGGAAACCAAGTACTCGATTTGTAACCCAAGTACTCCAACTTTTACCCAAGATGTTCCTAGCTTGCTAGTAATCAATGTTTCTTTTCATCCTTTCTTCTTGCTCCACAGAAACAAAAGAGAGTGAAGATGAGCTGTGTTTGTGTATTTGAGAGTTGTATGATTTTTTTGGTGAAGTAGGATGGCTTATATAGCCAAGTTAGGCATGGTCTTGTCACACAGTACCAAGCTTTTCAAGGAAAGAGGATGGGCATTTTTATTTTGGTTCTAGCGTGCAAAGGAGCTCAGCCGAAAATAAGGAGACATGTACGATTGTTCATGTCAAAAGTAGCAAGAGTGGAGGACATATTAACCGTTGGTTACTATGGTCAAAGTTCAAGGTAAGGAGTTAGTATTTGTTTAATGTTTAGGGGAAGGTATTAGAGTGGCTTGGCTAGTCTCACACGCAACACCATGTGAACACAAGATATCAAGATATTTGTTAGTTTTGTTTTGTGATTCACGAACAAGAAAAAGAAGTCGGAAAAAAAGAAAAAGAAAAAAAAATAATAATAACAATATAATAGAAATGGTTTTGGGCTTGGGTTTGCTTAGCGTGACCCAATCCAAGAAAAAAAAAATCCGTTTGGCTTATAAAGTTCACAGCCCAATAGGCCCAATAGAATTTTAAGGTTTGATTGTCCCGGTGATTAAAAATAAGTTGCGGTGTCCCGGTTTGACACTTACAAGTAAAATGTATAAAATACATTTTTGGGAGTGTTTTTATACAAGTAATATAGAAACACATTTATGGACTCTGGATATTAATTATTAAGTTTATGCCGTCACTAAGTCGGTGTCAGTACGCGCGCGGTGTCGTTTTTCAGGAAAAATGAGATATCCTCTCGTTTTTAAATTTTTATTATTAGTAACATCAGAAAAATAAGCAAATTCACATTTTCTGATAAACACAAATTATTCTACTATTAAAATAATAGTCCGGAAACATACGGGTGGTTACAGTTAAACTGAAATATAAGAAAAGTGAGTCCCAAAATGTGGTGTTATTATGGTGATAAGGGTTGTTTTTTTTGGCGTTAAGGTTGAAATTTTAAAGCTGACGTGGCGTTGATGTGACATAATGTTAACTTATAACTTGAGTTACTACACCAAGTGCTCTTAGGGCTGAACAAATAAATTCGGTGGTAGTTCATTTATATGTATATAGCCTTATATAATACATACTTAAGTTCATCTTGATTTACCTTATTAAAATTCACTTATCTTAATTAAATATGTTATAAAAATTTATGAATGGAATAATGAGTTCATGTAGAAATGTTTTTAAACGTGAAATTATGTTATCACGCGTTGCTACGGAAGCATATTAAGTCTGATATTTATTCTAAATTATCTTCAGTATTTGATGCGTTGTGGCGAATCCAATCTGAGTCTGATATTTGTTCTAAGTTATCTTCGCTAATTAAGATATTTTCTTACATTTGGTTCTTTGTTTTAGATTTCTATAAATTTCATTTTTGACTTGTTACACATTATATACAAAATCATTTAAATAAACTATTTAAACCCCATCAATCACTTTTCAAATTCACGTCAAATTTAAAAATCCTTAAAACATAATCATTACCTTTTTTGTAGTAAAGCTTTATATTTTATTCTGATACTATGAGTTGAGTTATTTAAAAAACCAAACATTCCTCACATACCAAGGGACTCATCCCCACCATCCATTTAAAAAGAAATCAATGGTTGAGATTAAAAGCATTTAATATTTCACCCATTTTTTATAATTTAATTATCTCTTAAACCGTTAATCGTTAAGCAAAAATAATTATACCATCGCGATGAGCATTTAATTATCTTTCTATAGATATGCATTGTGATATACTTTCGACAAAAAAAAAATTTCGTTTTTTTCACGTTTTTTTTCGTGGCCGAAAAATATCATATGTGATATATCATATATGATATTACATATCATATATGATATATCATATATGATATTGTATATCATATATGATATGTAATATCATATATTGTATTAGATGAATGTTTATTGATGTTAGGCTTAAGAAAACTGGCAGACTTCCAATTGGTAACATGCTTGAACGTCTTAAGAAACATGAACCAAGGTGTACTAAGGTTATTTGATTGTATTTAATGCATGAGCGAATTCTAGTGATCCCATGTTAGGAGCTTCTTAGCCGGCTCGACATAGGAGTGAAGTAGGAGCTTATAGGTAAAAGATAGTTAGGGAGTAAGGAAATCTAAGTAAACAAACTTCTCCCCATATAAGTTTTCACAAACATTTACTTTCAGTTTATTTTATTTTATTTGCATTTGTAGTTATTTGGGTTAGTTGACTAGCAACTAATTCCACCCACTCCTTCAAACCCGAGATGTTTACTTGCTTTCTAAAAAATATAAAAATACAAAACGAATCTTCCCTCACCCTTTGACCTATTAGAGTAGTTTTTCAATCCTAACGACACTATTCCCCTAGAGAACGATCAATCTCCCGGTACTTGCCACTACACTATACTACACCGGTCAGGTACACTGCCTGGTGGGGATTGCAAGCTTCTCAAGATCCCTTGAGAAGTAAAACCTTTTTGCGAGGGTGCAATCTCACGCATCACCGATCATGTTGAAAGGTACAGCTGAATCAATGTTTTGCATAAGGAATGAAGACATAATTCGATAATGTAATTAACACAATGATAACTAAAACTTATGGTGTTTGTTGCGTGATCTCTCCCTTGGAAATGCTCCGTATGCTGTTGTGGAATGCCTTGCTAAAACCCTCCTCCGTTCTCTGCTTTTTGGTGGTGTAGGAGTTATTTCAAATGCAGAAATTAGGGTTGTATATATAGGCTCGACACTGCTACGGCGTAACTCTATGAGTTGGTTACGTCGTAGCTAGTTTAATCGTAAAATGATCTTAACTAATAGCAATGGTTACGGCGTAGTTGATGTAACTAGCTACGCCATAACTTCTTTTAGGGTTTCTCTTACGTCGTAGTCTTCAAGTGTGGCTACGTTGTAGCTTAATTATGGATCTTGGATCACCTACGGTGTCATTACTACGCCATAACTCAACATCATAGTTGCCGCGTAGCCTTCATCACTAGGAATTCTTCTAAGTCTTGAAATAGTTACGTCGTAATAAAGGATTATGGTTACGCGTGTTATTCCTTGGTCCGTGTTGACTTTAGTCTTCATATTTGAATTCCTAGCTACGGCGTAATGGACAGTGTGAGTTACGCCGTAGCCTTCTTCAGCATACTATAGTTGTGTATCTTTTGCGAGTTCTTTCCAATTTCCGCGTCTCTTTAGCTCCTATGCTCAATTGTATCCTAGATACAAAATATAACGAAATCAAAGTATATATCCTAATAATAAGTACAAACAACGAGCATATTAGGGAGAAATTGACACTTAAATATCATGATTATTTGATGTCATCAAATATCCCCCACTTGAACTTTACTTGCCCTCAAGTAGACCTTATTAGAATCATTTCTAAAAAGATATCCCCCAAAATTACTCGGGAAATATGAGATCTTATTACCAAAATTGCCTAAGACACCACGTCATCATGATGAATATATCGTAGTGTAGAACATATTTGAAGTAATGAAGATCACATTAGTAGGAATATTAGCCATTGTCCAGCTTATTTTTATTGAATCATCGTGGTTCTAGTTTGAATCTGGGGTTTTAATCGATTCATAGGGTCATAACAAGAGAATTCCTATCAATAATAAATAATTGAGTCAGTCAAGATCATACATGTTTATCAAAGTGCTTCTCCGTCGTGTGGTTAGCTGAAGTAGACAATTTGAGTATCCTAGCAGCTATAGCAGCAGAGAGAAAACACAAGGACACTACCTTCACAAAACGTAAGTAAATATGAATAGACTGGGGTATGAAGCTGCTTACCCGGTTTTGACCTATGGAATAACTTTTTCGACCCGTAACTAGAATCATCCTAAAAGGACTTAAATTAAGCAGATAAAAGTGCTTATTTGGCATCAAAATAAGAAGATAAAAACAGCCCAAACAGTATTAAAGGTGACTGGTAAACAACGCATAGAATTGAAACTAATACTAAAACTAACTATCTTTATTACCCGGTTTTGACCAATGACCCACTTTTTCGACCGTTAACTGCTATCATCCTTAAATGACTTAATTAAGCAGGTAAAAGTGCTTATTTGGAATCAATATAAGCATAGACAAACAACCTAAAAAGTAATAAAGGTGACTGCTTATTTAAAGCAAAATAAAGATATGCACTCTCAAAAAACACATATAACAAAAACTTAATCATCAAACTATCAAGCAGCGTTTATTTATTGTACATATAATAATAGCTAAAAAATAATCCATATGAAAGCAAGAGCTCATTTTGTTAGTAACATAGCATCCTAAAAAAGCCAACAAAACAATCCGAACAATTACATAATTTTAAATGCACGAAAAAATGCTTATTTATCATCAAAAGAAGCCAATAAAACAGTGTTCTAAAAGGCGCGCCAAGGCGCAAGGCGTGGCCTCGGCGCCACGAAATGGACCAAGGTGTAAGGTCTAGGCTTCGTGTGAAAAGGCGTGGAATAAGGCGCGAAAAGGCGTGCAAAGGCGCGCCTTTTTGGTAAGGCGTGGCGCCATTTTTAGAAGCATTTAGGGGATTTATGGATTTGGGCTTGAATTTCAAGTATTTGGGTTATTTCTTTCTTGGGCCTCGTAATTTCAAAACTTAATTCCTACTTGGGCCTTGTATTTGGGCCTGGCTATTTGGGATTTGGGCTTTAGTATTTGAAATTGCTCTTATAAAATGATATAAAATTATAAATACATAAATTTATAAATATTTTGTTGCCGCCTTAAGCACGCCTTAAGAAACGCCAAGGCTTCACAAAGGCGTGTAAGGCTTGAGGCGTGGCTGTGCCGCCACGCCACGCCTCACGCCTTTTAGAACATTTCAATAAAACAACCCAAACAGTAATAAAAGTGAGTTTTTCTTCAAACACAATAAGATATGAAATCCCAAACACCCCCAAACACTTGAAACTAATACTAAAAGCAAGTATCACATAATTTTTAGATCATTATAGCTACAACAATACCCCTAAAACTAAAATTCTCAAAAAAAAAAGCTAAAACAAATATTCCTTTTATCTCAAAGTTTAAGAGGGTGTTTGAGTTATTTGTTAAAATGGTTTTGTATATAAGGAATTTTTTCTGTAAGAATGTAGTTAAGCCAGTTACTAAAATTATACTACGCTTAAAATAAGATTAAGTATATATGGAATTTTGATAAGTTACCAAATTGAAAATGAGAATATAAGTATTAGGGATTTGCTAACAACAACCCATTGGGTGTTGTTTAAGCATAATGTTAATTATAGAATAGTTAGAGTTCATTAAATGCCAATTTTTTTTAAATATAGAATGTTTAAACAACACCTAGTTGGTTGTTGATAGCAAATCCCTGAATATTAACACAAAAAACTTGGTGTAGATAATTACCGTATTGTTTATAGAAACCTTTTAAAACTTATAATGGAAAATACTATTACTATTATAAATGTAATGAACAATAATAAAGAACACAAGAATAAGAGAGGAGGAATAGAGAATTCTTATTCAGTTCTCATCAAGGTTACAAGTGGATTGTGTATATAGGGTGGATGAATGCATCTCAAACCCTAAAGCCAACTAGAGATAAATGTGAATAGACATAAGCCCATTAATATTTACAACACTCCTTCTTGGATATTAACTGTTTATTAAACGCTATAGACCGCCTCATTAAAACCTTATCAAGAAAAAACCCAGTGGGATAAAAACACTTGATGAAGGGAAAAAGAGTGCAGTGCGCATAATACTGCTCCTCAATTTAATGTATATCTTTCAAGCATCGCATGCTAATCTTCTAAACGAGTTGCTCATATATTTTGGTTGGCAACAACTTTACAATGAAGTCCATCAAATTGATGATGTTACGAATAAGTCCTGCAAAAATGTCAAAATATATGTGTAGCTTCCAAAACAATATCAAATCAATTTGTTGGAAAGTATACAATGCATGTACAAATATTAAAAGAGAAAAATACACCCTCGTGACACATATTAATTACAAAATTGGCATCCAAACCTCAATTGTACTTATGTACGGTACTTGAGGACCAATTATTTCTTTGAGACACACTAAAAAAAAGAAGGCTTTTAGGACCTATTTCTGGGACGCTTTTTCAAGCACTGTCCTAAAAGCCTTTTAATACGACTAGTTAGTTTTTGAGTCCTATTATATTGAAACTTATAGGACCCTTAGTGTCAAGGTCCTATGAAGTAGGTTTTATAGGACACTTATTAATTGTAGTCTTATTAGAATCATATCTAACAAGACACTTGAAAGACAAGTCCTGTTATTTGAATTTGATAGGACACTTATTTATTAGAGTCCTAATAAAATATAAGCTATTAGGACATTAAATATGTGAGTCGTATCACATTAAATTTATAGGACACTTATTTGTTATGGTCATATTATGATGAATCTCATAGGACCTTTTATTATGTAGGTCATATTACGTTAAATTTCTTATCGTGACGAAATCAATAATAGCACTTGATACGTGGGTTTAAACACATTAGCAAAACTTGCGAACTACTAAACATCGAATTAAAAAGAGACTCAAAATAAACTCAAAGTAACTTGAGTTGGTTATTTCTCGACTATCCAGACACTCAGACTAGTATAAGTTGTTCGGATTCCTATCAATATTGTGTTGATAAATTATATACCATAAAACTTAGAGTTGAGAGACCACTTACGTCAATTTTGTGTTTGATGCTTGGGTATAAGTGAAGAGCGAGTGAGTTATAGCCTCTTATCAGAGGATTGGCGTTCTTTTAAACATTTAGTAATCATATTAAACTCTTTAATATTGATAGTAGTTATGAGTGTGGTTGATAATTCGCCATTTGAAGTACTATTTAATTGTCTGATAGCTAGGAATATGAGGAAAAAACTTCATGTCTGTGTTCTTTTTAAAAAGTAGGGTTGAGCATCGGGCCGGATCCCGACCCGACCCGACCCGACCCGTTTAATCCCGATCTCGAAAGTCACCTAAATCGTAAACCGAATACCGGCCCAAAAGTAGTCGGTTTTTTGGCCCGTCTCGTCCTGACCCATCCAAAAAGTAGTCGGTTTTTGCTTGTATTTTGTCGGTTTTTGGCGCGTCCCGACCAGTCCTGAAACCCGAAAATGCTAAAAATCCATCCCGACTCCCGACCCGAGAAGCTATTATTCGGACGTCGAAACACAACAAATTGAAATTGGGACATGCACGAAAACGATGAGGATGAAACAAAGGTTTTGTGATGATAATTACAGGCTCTTTAAGCCAAGATGAGTGTTGTCAAAATTGGCTTAGGTGGTCAATTAATTGGCGCCTAGGCGCTAGGCTAGGATTAACCACTTAAATTTAGACTAATCGGTCTTATTAATCGGATTGGTCAAAATCAGTCAATGTACCGATTAATCGGATAAAAATCGAGAAAAAAATTGACTAAAATGGTCAACTATGTTAACGCGGGTTAACATTTTCAAAAAATTAAAATTGAGGTTTTCATTTCAATATACCACCCGTTTTTCAACAAGTCAGTTGACATTCAAATGCACTTCGAGCAGTGAGTTAACCAAAAATGTGAAGGTATGCTCGTTTTTCTTATTTCAATTGCATGTTAATGACACTATTGAATTTGAATTGATTTCTAAAGAATAATTGAACAATTTGAACTTTAAACCTTAAATATTTTGAACTATTTCGTTTATGGTATATATATATATATATATATATATATATATATATATATATATATATATATATATAATTTCAAAACTTTTAATTATATATATAAAAAATTTCTATATGATTAATCCCCAATTAATCGCCTTAATCGCCTAGGCGGTCCCGGCCGCTGGCTTTGCGCCTTAGTGATTTTTAAAATCTTGGCCAAGATCTATTCTTTCAAAATTTCTAATACTTGTGCAAGACAACTAGATGCAATATCTTCAATTTGGATCGAACGTAAAGTATTTTAAAAGATCAAGCCTTTATATGTTTCTTTATCGGGATAATTCAAAAAATGACCAAATTGCTCAATCGATGTGTTTTTTTGACCTTGGATTTGAAAATGCTTGTTTTGACCAAGGTTGCCCGGTTGCCCAAAAGGTGTCACTCCGATGAGACGCCAAGTGGCAAACTGTTGGGCAACTTACGACAAATTTTAGGCAACTCAGACAAATTTGGGCAACTTGGGACACTTGGCGTCCCATGGGGCGACACGTTTTGGGCAACTGGGCCACCTTGGTCAAAATGAGAATTTTCAAATCAAAGGTCAAAAAAGCCCATTGATTGAGCAACTTGATCATTTTTTGAGTTATCACTTCTTTATCTAAATGATACGAAAAGTTAAAGTATTATTTTAATAATTAGACTTTTATAAATTTTAATTTTTGTTTCTTTTAGGTAAAAACTAATTTACAAATTATAATCTCACACATTCTTTAAACTTTTTAACTTTTAATTTCCCTCCTTTATGTTTTCCCCTAAACTCCCGCCCCCCATTCCCCTAAAATAGGCCAACTTTGCCTTTTATTCACTGCTCCACCTAAACATTTTACAATTTTGTTTCTAGTAACCGCTGCTTATCCTCATATAATTGGTTATGTAGCTTGCCGAACCAACAATAATAGTGGACAATTTTAGCACTAATATTTTCGATGCGAAGATCATTATATTACCAAGGTAAGATTTTTTTTTCTGCAATCTCTATTGCTCGCGGAATTATAAGTTAACTTAAATTTCTAGATAAACCATATATTACTAATGTGAACAAAATGAATTAAAATCGAATCTACGTCATGGCTTTTACAAAATTAAAGATAAACCATATGTTTCTTTTAACTTGACAATCGAATATTTAATTCTGCATACTCGTAATCAATTTTTTATTTGTTGAAGAATCATTATTTTTATCATTGGCATATAGGGTTGGTTAGTCCATTTAAGAATCCACAATGTAAATATTGATACAACTCATGCTCTCAATTTGTGTTTTGTTTATCTGTTTAAAATACAATTGTTGCTTTAGATAATTCTCATACTTAAAAAATTGATAGATCTGTTATGGTAATTTGATAACATTTTACCTTAGTTTATGTCCATTTTGATGTAGATCTTTTAGCTTCCTATTGTAGTTGTCCAACACATATTTTGTTGACTATTTGCTTGCCAAACGTGTTGCAATTACTTTAGGCTATCAATTCATAATTTTTTAAGCTATCGAGATGTAATTTGCAGGATTTCTTGTTTATATAGTTGTGCAAACTTGAAGGATAGACTACATGTTTTTGGTGAGAATATGACATGTTTATGACTAGTATAATAATGTAATAACTAATAATCTTGCCATGTCGTGGCTGTGATATGTTACTCTTCAAACTTTTTATATTTAATATGATTAATGATTTGTTAATATGGAACGTATGCTTACATGTGTTTTGTGTAATCGTAGGTACTACCTCAGGATGAGAAATGATGACACAAGAAACTTTCCTCCAAGTTCTTTTTTTATTACTTTTGGAATAATTTGCATATGTTAAGGCCCTTAGTTTGGATGTGGATGATAACCTTATGAGGTTACAAACTTTTGTATGGAAACGATTTATTGGAATGAAAAGTGATATTTAGTCTAATTCTTGTGAAAGTTGTTACTCTATCTGTCTTAAAATGTATGAGAATACAAAGGAATAGTTTGAAAATGTTAGAAGACTTTAGATATCATGAAACTTTGTATCACAACAAAGTTTTTTGGTACTAATAAACGCATTAATGCAATATACCATTTCATCATATAGAACATCTTTTAGGACGCCAATATGCGTCTTAAAATGTAACGCTCGTCAGGCATATATCAGGACCTCATAAAGTATCCTGTTATATGGTCTATTATGACGCTCTTTGTGTTCTATTATACACTTTTATAGGACTTTGACATTGGTTTCATAATATTATTGCTTATTAGGATGCCCAAAAGTGTCCTAACTATTACAACCCCTTCTTATGGGATACTTTTATTTTGGTTCTATTAAGCTAAAGGTCCCATAAACTAACATATTAGGACACTAATGAGTGTCCTATAAATTCGTATTTCTTGTAGTGACATGTGCAAAAACAATTTATATATGATATGCGTCCAAAATCATTTTGATCAATATACGGATTCTTTCAACTTTATCAAATAAAGTTATTGAGAACTTTATTAATCGTATCTAGAAGTTGAAGTTGTAATCCATGCTTGAAACATTACATATCCTTCATAGAATACGAGAGCTCTAATAAAACTCATTTAGAGCGAATTAAATACTTAAATATTGATTGTCTCGTAAAATATCAATAAGATATTTACATCCACCTCGAGACAATATGTCTTTTAATAATCAACTTTGTGTTTTTGTGAATTTATTTAATACAATTCATGTCTTAAAAGACATAACTTTAGAGCTCTTATTTCGCATTCGCATAAAGATTGATGTATATCCAATAGATTTTACACATTCATGTGTATGGACTTCACGTCCCAATACTTATCGTATTTTCACGAGATTGCGTCTTTTCACGTTGGCCAATCATTTAACTGAGCGCACTTTTGAATAATAATTGACTATGATCCTCATTATGCATAATAGCAAGCGCTATATTGTATGTAAACAAATTTATCGACGTCGTTATGTTTCGATTCCATATAACTTTAGACATGATATAATTTATTGAGATCTCATTAGCTATTTGAGGTTCTTTAGAACCTTCATGTCTAGTGTCTCTTTATGAGACTATCATGGGGTCTTTTATACCTCGAGGGATAACTTATAATCAGAGCATGAGTAGCTGAAATTTTGTTTTTAGCCAATGTTTATTTATGGCTATTAGATTATCCATTTTAATAATCAATTCATAAAATTTCTTTCGAGGATCAATAGAATATGATAATTCATTTTCAATTTGCAGCTACTTCTCTCCTCCTGAAGGAATTATCCATCTTCTATATCCCATATATGTGCATTTAGGTGGAGTAGTTTGCACACAGAAAAACTGAAATGGATATGTTTGGTTTATAACCAAAACCAATTATAAAAGGGAGGATTTATATTGGCATGATGCTAATTTTGTTTGTTGTATATATTATAATATTGCCCCATGCAACAACAAAAAATTTCTCTCAATGTCATTGAAGATTTTAAGTAATTCATCGAATATTCATGATGAAATACTTACTCTGGAATGTTAGGCTCATTTTGAGCTATTAATCATGCAAACTTGAGGTTGCAGTTTGATGACCATTTAGACGATATATCGATTTTAAACTCTAAATGGTTCATACAATGGATTTTTATGCCTACATATATCCATTTGTTTTCTTTCCAGAAAATTGAGAAATTGAGTCCCCATTCTAGTTGATAGATTAATAATCAACTTCTTTTGAGAGATAATACCATTTATATTAAAGAATCTTATTTTCAATTTTATTTATTTATTTATTTATTTATTTATTTTTTTAATGCAGCGCGAGGTGCATTCAATATTAGCGAGCTTTCGGAGAGTTACTCTCTTTCAATGGTAATGTATCTTTTAGAATTTACCAGATGTTTAACGAAACTTTTACCGTGAAAACATTCCCTTTTGAGGTCCCCTAAAAAAGAAGACGGGGGAATACAACTCTTGTGGCGCACTCTAGTAAAGAGGCCTTTGGTTGGTTCTCCAATATTATAAGTGGTAAGATGAATCTTATCACTAAAACAAAAATAAAGTGGAGCAGTAAAACAAAAATATTGCATGCTAGATGATATAAAGTGATGCAAAATATAGCATTCACGTTATGACTGTTAAAATACTGGTAATACACGCCTTAGCATATTCTCTCTTTTTATCCATTCAAAATGCATCTAATCACTTGCTTCTAGAAGCAATAAGTTTATAAAATTTTGCAAAAAATAATAATAATAATAACACTCTCTTGTTTAGGAGTAATAAAGTAATAACTGGTGGTAATAGAGATTTCAATTCTTACGTACAAACGGTAAGGATTACAATCACTGAAAAATATGATTTATTTGCCAACAAAGTATGTGTTTTATGGCTTTTTACTTCATGACTCTTTAAATAATTATATGCCAACAATATTCTTGTACTATAAAAGAAAGTTAAATATTTACCTCTTGTTTTGATCCATGAAAACAATAACTAGGTAACATAATCGGATTCCAAACATATCTCTCTACCTTGAGATCATATCTTTCGTTTAGCAAACATTTTATATATTACCATATTAAGATTCTTTTTTCATATATTAAAATAAAAACAGTGTTAATATACGCATAGGTCACAACTAAAAGAAACACTATTTATATGACAGTAGCACATATATAATTTCATAAGAAGGATTTGATCCACATTAATTTATTAACAATGTACTAATAGTCATTCTCAGTATGTTGTGTATACTATATGTGGATCTCTATCATAACAAAAAGTAATGTATAAACTATGTGAATTGTTATATGTATCCACTGCTACACATTAATTATAATTAAGATAGTATACACTCGTAATTTTTTTTAATCGAATTATACAACTATGTGTGACATTAAAGTAAATAATCAAGACATAAACAAATCCAATATATATATATATATATATATATATATATATATATATATATATATATATATATATATATATNTATATATATGGGGATATCTTGGCTACAATTATTGTAGCCAAGATAGCTACAATCCTCACCAAAATTACACAAAAAATGATTCAGGATCCACAAAAATAATTCAGGGACCCACAAATTATAACATTGAATTGTAGGGATTTAGCTACAAAAAATTGTAGCTAAGATATTCCCATATATATATATATATATATATATATATATATATATATATATATATATATATATATATATATATATATATATATATATATATATAGGGAAGGGTTATTTTCAGAACCAAATAAAGGTCGAGAACTGCGAGAACCGCTCTTAACCAATCATTTATTTTCTATTTAATATGATTTTTGCTTAAATGTAAAGGGTATTTAAGTAAAAGTGTATATCCATAATTATTGTTCCTTAATTATTGTTTTTTTTAGCAACTCCACAATTTTAGGAAAGTTTTAGTAACTTGACGGTTTGTTATGGATTTTTTTCTTCTTCTTCTTTTTTTTTTCTTTTTTTTTTCTTTTAAATTATTATTGTTATTTACTACCATTTTTTTAGGAGGCTATACTGATACAGTTTTTTTCTTTTTTGCAACTGCACATGTGTTTTCCATTTTTTATGAATTATTATATATTGTTATTTAGTATTATTTTTTTCCCTTTCTAGCAACATCACATGTGTTTTCCGTTTATACTTCGTTCAAATTCTTTCTAGACCAATAAAATTGCATAGAACAAGTTGTAAAGGAATAGTTTTATGATCGAGAACAAGATGGATACACATGTTAAATAATATAAGTGCATACATGCATTCTTAAAGTTAGACAAAATGTCTGAGGAAAAAAAATGTACAATATATATTCTTCTCAGAAAAAGAAAATGTTATATATATTGCTAATTATATACATGTGCAACCATCATTTTATACAACATTGGCCTCAAATAAGTTATGCACATATATTTGCGGTGTCTTTGTTCATTAGGTACGCGTAATCTTGAACCATGCACATGTATTTTCATTGTCTTTGTCCACTTGGTGCGCGTATTCGTGAACCATGCATATGTATTTTCATCGTCTTAGTTGAATAGGTACACGTAGTCTACTATGCACATGTATTTTCATCATCTTTATTCACCAGACACCAGGTACGCATAGTGTTGAGCCGCGTACATGTATGTTTATTGCCTTGAATTTCATCATCGTCTTCAATAAATCTACAAATATATTCAAATAAAAAACAAGTTGGTTAAAACCAACAGTATGAAATACATATATAAAAGATNACAACCGTAAAACACAAAACACAAGTGCACCCTAATATGAACTATATTAACTATAAAAACATATATGCACCACTACATTAAATTTGCTATAACTTTGAAACACATGTGCACACCTTTGTCTGCTACTATTTTTTAATTAGAACACATAGGCACAATCTTTGTCTATGTCCAAAAATGATGTGAACGGGCTTTATAATGACATAAACTACTCGTAACACATATGCACAACACATGAATTCCAATAAAAAGAGTTAGAACATACTTTGACCTTTTTAAAATAAAACCATTAATAGAGGTAGCGTGCATGTGCTTACCTTCATTAAAGAAAATTGTTTAGGTTGTTAGCAATTATATGCACTATCAAAAGCCAATAAAAACAAAAGCAAACTAACGAAAAAGGAGTAAATTGCCAACATACAAATAGATATTAGATCAGTCTTCAATGAAAAAAAATTAGAAACCAAGAAACAATATTCGATTAAAAAAACAAAAAAATTATTTTAGCAATTTACAACCACAAGATAGACAACATACAATCAACAACATGATATCTGCGTACATAATAAATAAAAATATTTGTGTTGATCTTCTATTTAAACTGAAACCATAAAAACGAGTCACTTAGAATATGACACAAAATCTGAACGAATTTATTACCTTGATCAAAACACAACCTCAACTAGGCCATGAAAAGGGATCAATATTGAGATTTAGTAAAGATAAAACCCAAAAAGGTTGTTGTATCATCGTGGTGTTTTGGCGGCTGGTGTGCATCTACAAATTCAATTAGGTCTACATGAATGAAAGGGGAGATGTGGTATCGATGGTAACTAATTGAGAAATTACTGAAATCCCACAAAACAAGGGACGGTTACTTTTTGAGATATGTAACAAAGTTACTTTAATACCCTTGAGTCATTAAAAAACATCACCTTGTTTTTTTTGTTTATTTACAAGTATGTCACAATGCTTTATATCCATTGATCAAAAAATAGATGGCTCAGATCGGTTCTGGCAGTTCTCGACCTTTTTTTGGTTCTGAAAATAACTCTACACTATATATATATATATATATATATATATATATATATATATATATATATATATATATATATATATATATATATAAACATAACATCAGGTTATGTTATTGATCAATTGATCAAACCATATTAGAACTTGAGGTTCTAATGTATTATCTCTCACATAACTTGAGGTTATGTGATTTTGATTATGTTCATCGTAGTAGAACTTGAGGTTCATACTCTTTTAAAAAAAAAACATAACGTAAGGTTATGATATTGTGATTCTCTTGAGAGAATAATAACTGAACTTGAAGTTCATTAAAAGACATACAATAACTTGTATTCTTAATTTATTCATTGTAATAAAACTTGAGGTTTTATTATGAATAAATATGATCATAATTATAATCATAACATGAGGATACATTTTTTTTAGTCTCTTGAGGAGATCGTCATAGATCTTAAAGATCTTACCAAAATATAATACCCCGTAAAAAAATTGTTGATATTCTTTATATAATTACTAATTTATTCAACACTGTTAATAATCTGTGATGATGTCAACCATATATCTTTGAATGAACAATGGCCCTCTTAACCATTTAGCCGACTTCAATCCCATAGTTTTTATTCCACTTTTTATGTTTTTCATCTTTTATTAAAAAAAAAATACTCTAGTATGTGAAAATATACTTTTTTCAAGCAAGGCAGCTTCTTGAATGGATTAAGTTAGATCGATTCAGTCAAGTTCTACAAACTGACATACGTAATCATTTAAATTATATAAATAATGGCATGGATACTTACCTATCCAGATGCAATCGTGAATTCAGAAAAAAAATCTACCGTAATAGCCGTAGCACTATATTATTCTTTTTCTGTCGAGACTTTCGTGCTGATAATGTATTATAAATTGAATGAACAATAATAAAGAACACAAGAATAAGAGAGGAGGAATAGAGAATTCTTATTCAGTTCTCATCAAAGTTACAAGTGGATTGTATATATAGGGTGGATGAATACATCTCAAACCCTAAAGCCCCTAGAGATAAATGTGAATAAACATAAGCCCATTAATATTTACAACAATTACCATATAATTCTTTATTAAATAAGCAAGTTGCCAAAGTTACCTAGAAGGAAATGACGGCTGAACTCCAAAGGATGTTGAAAGTTGAAACCCTAGAAGTAGTTTATATGGTGAATCAGTTGGGCTAGGGAAATTCCATGGGCTCATGGTATTGTATTGTTGGATTTAGTGTCAAAAAGCTGGTAAAAAACTTGCTACCAAGAGGGGCCATATGTACAAACTTTAAACAAAGTCTATTATGTATATCACCAAAGATATGTTATAGTTAGTTGAATTATTTTAGAAATCTTTATTTTTTTTACATTTTGGGGGAATAATTTGCATCATCTAAATTTTTATACTGTAATTTATAATTTAATGAACAAGATCAAACACTAAAACATATTCACTATCATCTCGTCCTTTTTTATTAAAACTCATTTTCAACCCTTTTTAAAAAATTTACATATTTCAAAAACCGTTAACCCCATTAATTACATCATCGTTACTATTAGTGGATAATTAGGCCCAAGCCCGGTTTGTGAGTTTTGGGTATTAGGGTTTCACTATTATATATAGTGGTCAATAATAGAGTTATACCTACGGGTTTCCTATTGTCTAAAAATGTATCAGAGGGGTTTGATCCACAAACCTAGGTAGCTATGTTGAGCTACTGCCTCTAGACCACCCGTCAAACACATCTTCTCTCAGCATAAATCGATCAAAACCCCTATACCCTAACCTCACCTAAGATTAAGGGTACTTTGCTATCTTCTTCCATTTCTAGGATAACGAAATCTACCGGAAAGGTGAATTTTCCAACTTCGATTAACATGTTTTCAGCGATCCCAACATAATATTGGAAAGATCGGACAGCTAACCTTACACTCTTCTAAGTAGGTTTAAGTGTTTCGATAGATAATTTTGCATATAGACAATATGGCATCAAATTAATGCTAGCACGAAGATCGGCTAAAGCATTGCATGAGAATGTTTTATTGAAAGTACAAGGAATTAAGAAACTTCCAGGGTCTCCGAGTTTTGGTGGAATTTTGTTCTGAACGATAGCTGAACATTCTTCATTAAGGAAAGTTGCTGAAATTTGTTCGAGCTTACTTTTGTTACTAACAAGTTCTTTAAGAAATTTCCCATAGTTGGACATTCCGGCTAAAATGTCAACAAGAGAAACATTAATTCGAACAGCTCGAATTATGTCAAGAAATTTTCCGTACTGGGCTTCCATCTTTTCTTTTCTCAAGCGTTGAGGGTATGGAATTCTAGGTTTGTAAGGTTTAAGGACCGGTGTTTCAGGAGTTGTTGTTCTAGTTTCCTTTTGAGGAACAGGTTCATCCTCTTCTTCGTCATCAGTGAAAACTTCAACAACAGGTTGAGTTTGACTAGGATCATGTGGTGGTTCATATGATGTACCATTTCTTGTGGTAATAGCATTCACATGCTCATGTTGAGCTTGCGGTGGTTGATAAGGTTTGTTTTGATTATTCTTAGGATTTGGTTGAGTGTTACTAGGAAGAGATCCAAAAGCTCGACCTGATAGCTTTTCAGCAAATCTGTCGAATTTGGCTTCCAAATTTTGAATTGAGGCTTGATGATTTCTGGTTGAGGACTCAAGTTTTTCTTTTAGGTCCATGAATGTGTCTTTCACAAAAAGGTTGGTCGATTTTTGTGATTTAATAAAATCATCCAGTTGTGTTTGAACGTCTGGTCTTTCATCAGTGTTTGTTCGTTTGAAAGTTTCTCGATTATATTCATTCTTTGTACTAGGTCTCCATCGTTCACGATCATGATCACGATAGTTCTCGTAGTCACGCGTACGTCTAAATGTATTCATAAATTTAGCTACTTTTTCACGTGACATATGTGTGTCATCATCACTGCAATTTGAGGTCGCATGGTTTCCGCCACAATGATTAATTGATTACAACTTTCACGTTGTTCTTTTATTTCTTTATACTGAGCATCCATTCTTGCCATAATTTTGTTAGTATCAGAATTACTACTGCCTTCATTAGCGGAAGCAACAGTTTTACGAAGAGAAGTTTTTTGTTTTTGCTCTTTTGCACAATCGAGTTTAAGCAAGACTTTGTCTTCAAGCAGTTGATACGTGATGAGTGTGTAAATACTCATCATTTTGGTACCATTTAAACTGCCAAAACATACAAAAACACTCAAATATGCATCAAAATACTGGAAAATATCCCAGGGTTGTGTTTTATATGTCTTAGATGCAAAATGTGTAAAAACAAATGAAAAACATGCAAAGTTTGCATAATTGGCAGTTTCAGTCCCTCAACTTTCACAAATTGGCAAAACTAGTCCTTGAAAGTTTCAAATGAATAAAAAGTCAACTTTAGTCCTTGGGAAGTCAAACTTATTCACAAATAGTCC
>LBNU01006025.1:10024-22632 GCA_014162995.1 Artemisia annua | reverse complement strand
ATAAGCTCCTAGAAAGCTTCTAAAAGCTTTTAGAAACCATAAAACTCAGTTTAGAATCAAAAAGCAAAAATACAAAAAAAATACAAATAAATCAGTGAAAAATCAAAAATCAGTCTACAAGAAGAATGAAGATGATCCATGGTGAATTCTTGATTGCTCTGGGTTGTAGTGCTTAGTGGTAAGCTATAGGATTGGTTCTTGGTCCTTGGTTCTCATCATTTGGTTTGGATTCAATTGTAAGCAGTTTCACCATTTTTGCATTCTACTGTTCATGTTCTTATTAGTACTTATTTTTCATTGTTCTATGCTTATTTGGTGTATGTTAGTCATAATTTAGCTTAAAATCAGTAGGTTGTTTGATAAGTTTAATAGTTGCTTGATTTTCCTTTTTCACTGTGAAAATAGTGGAAATTGAATTCTTGTGTTCTTGCTGTTATAAGTGTTGTTTATGTGCTTGATTATGCTTAATATTAGTAGTTATGCAGTTTAGATTCAATCTTATGGTTTAAAACTAGTTGTTGTTTTGAAAATTTCAAAATCACAATCTGTGAAGGATGTTTGGATTTGCTGAGTATTTGGTGTTCCAGTGTGTTTAGTTTGTGGTTCTTTGCTATGAGGTGAGATCCTTGCAGATCACTCAATGTCTATAGATCAAAAGAACACATCCTGGCCTTTCATTTTATTTTGATCCAAAGGCTAAAATTAAAACACACAATTATACAGTAGGGGCAAAATTGTCTCATATAAAAGGCAAAATATCCCTCCTACTTTCATTCTTACCAGGTTCTCAACAAACACACACACACCGTACAAAAAAAACACACACACAAAATCACGATTTACACACCCACACACACACACACACACACAATCACCGTCGTCAATCCCACTGTCAATCGATATCCGATCTGCTATCGATCTGCCGTTGTTCCGCCGTCGACTTGTTGTTCCGCCATCGATCCGTCGTCCTTCAACGATATGCTGTAAGCGATGCTTGTTATGCATAATTATTTGTAGTAATTGTATGTTTCTGATGAGAAACTGAATTATGATCAGGTACACCCTGTTTCATACGTCAAAGTTTTTCTTGTTATTAATAATTTATGTTGGATAAGATTGCTTAAAGTTGGACAAAGACGACGTATTGTAATGGATATAATAGAGTTATATATGTGATTGAGTAGTCTTTTAACTAGAATGTGTGATTGGTATAATTTTAATCTGCAATTAACTTTTTAATTCAGTTGGCAAATTTAGAAGTATCTACTTATAAAACCTGGAAACTATCTGAGTTGTTTCGATGCCGCACCATCTGCTTGCTGTGATTTAAAATCATTGAGTTTTACTATATGCTTATTTTGTACTACAATATTTTGCTTAGTTTTTGTCAATTTCCTTCATTTATAGGTTTTTGTGAGAGATTTTGTTCCAAGTGGGTTAGCCTTCCTAATGAAGGGTGAACCTGAAATCGTCAAGAATTTTCTACTAAACACTCTTCGTCTCCAAGCATTGGAGAAAAAAATTGATCAGTTTGATTTGGGGAAGGGAGTAATGCCAGCTAGCTTTAAAGTTCTTCATGATCCGTTTGCAATACCGAGAATTTAGTGGCAGATTTTGGTGAGAGTGCAATAGGACGTGTTGCGCTTGTTGATTCTGGATTTGGTTGGATTTTTTAAGGGAAATACAAATAGATATGATTCATTGTGAATCACATGTGATTCAAAGTGAATTACATGTGATTTCTAAAACTTATGCTAAGACCGTACAACATCAGGCGAAGCCTTAGACTCTACAGTAGTTGCCTTGTCCTTCACAACATTACCGGTTTTAATCTTGTAACAGTTTGATCTTGTAACATTTTTTTTTCTAGTAGAATTTTATTAATTATACATTTATACGTTCATATATAGGTGGATGTTATTAGATTTAATTAGTTCAAGTATAAATCGCATGAAAATCACACATGATTCGCTTGTAAATCACATGTGATTCGTTTGTAAATCACATGTGATTCGTGTGTAAACCACATGTGATTTCAAAAACTTATGCTTAGACCATACAACATCAGGTGAAGCCTTAGACTGTACATCAGTCACCTTATCCTTCACAACATTACAAGTTTTAATCTTGTAACATTTTTTTTTCTAATAGAATTTTAATAATTATACGCTCATATATAGGTGGATGTTATTAGATTTTAGTTTAAGTATAAATCGCATGAAAATCACATGTTATTCATTTGTAAATCACATGTGATTCTTGTATAAACCATATGTGATTCACCTTAAAAATAATATGAGGTAAGATCACATGTGATTCAAGTTAAATCACCTATGATTTGCATATCAACATACGTAAAAATCACATGTGATTCGTTTGTAAATCACTTGTGATTCGTGAGCAAACCACATGTGATTCACATTAAAAATATTTATGAGGTAAGATCACATGTGATTCAAGGTAAATCAAATATGATTTGCATATCAACATACGTAAAAATACAACAAACAAAGTAACAAAGAAGGCTTATGACTTGAACTTGTCTTTTTTTCATTTATGATATTTTTTAAACAGAGGCACCTAAGATCAACAAATTCATATAAATAAATAATCATTATTCGTACATACATAAAGTACCTAAAGCCTAATCATTCGGTGATAACGAACTCACAAGTTGAATAACCTAACACATAAATTACCTAAAACCTAATCATCTTCCCCTTGAATTTATTTGACACCTTCTTATGCTCATCACTTTCGGAATCTTCTTTGGAATCTAATAACTTCCTTTTTCTCTGAATATGCTTAGACTCAGCCTTCGGCTAGACTTTTCTTCAACTTTTTAAGCAAGACCTATAGTTAGTCTCATACAAAAATGTAGTTAGTAACATGAAATTGTAAGTGACTACTCAGAGTTATATTACAAATCACATGTGATTCAGAATAAATCACATGTGATTCAGAATAAATCACATGCGATTCAGAACAAATCACATGTCCTTTCTTAAATAGGTTCATAATAAACGCAACATTTGGACAACAGAAAATCCCAACTGTCTAATCTATCTGTCTTGAATGTATCTACAATCTATTTGTCTAATCCCAAACTAAAGGCAACAATGTCCATTCATGAATGTATCTATAATCTATGAACTCTCCGGCACCAGCAATGATGTGTTCACCAGACTCCTCAATGGTACAGACAACCATAGGGTCAGATTTTGCAAGACGTTTCAGACCTTCAACAAGCTTGGGAAGATCAGATGCAACCTTGCACTGAACAGCAACACGCACAACAGGTGAGACAGAAAACTTCATAGCACAACTATTTCATCACAACCAAATTCTAGAGCACTGTACCTATTGTCTAGTGACATCCCATAGAGGACCTAGAGCAGGATGAAGAAGGATGAGATATGGTGGTCCTGAATCAATATACTTGTCATTACTTTCAATCTGCAAAACAAAGATTCGCTGATAAATGAAGTACCTAATACCCTCCACACTCTAAAACCAAGGAAATTTCTGATAATATGTATCCATGTTAAACAATAATGATAACAGAATAAATGTGAGCATATAGTACCTCAGGGAGCTTGATATCACGATATGAAAGAATATCATATCAGCAGGTTTCCACGATAGAAAGCAAACGGTGAAAATATCCAACAATGTTTCATCACAACCAAATTCTAATCAAAATATAAAGTAAATGACAGTGGATAATAGGACCTGATGCAAGGACATGTCAACGGGCTTTATTTTCTTCTTAGCCGATGTTGTGACCTTCCTTATGTGATTGTAGACAATGAACGTATCTAACATTTATGCAATCACATTATGTGGATAGCTTTCTTTAATACATGAGACTTAAAAAAAATAACTATACAACACACAATAAATAGAAAATAAATTGCATTATACCTTCTACGCCTTCAGAACATCGAGAGGATAAACTATTGACAAGATTATCAACAATATTTTGCATTGTACAATCCAATCGCCCACCTGAAACACTGCCAACAGAAAAGAAAGTCAGATCCAAGTCCTACTATCCGAAGGAAATTTATCAATTTACAATAATGATTATTATATATACTTATAGAAAATTCAAACTCCTTAAATGCAGTTAGGAGCCTAGAATTGTGGCAATGTTCAAATGGTTTAAGTATTTGACTATAATCCAATGAGTCAAATACGTTGAAAGACATCCTAAGTTTATTCAAATACACAACAAAGACCTCCTAAATTGCATTTACTTTTAGTATATTATGAGTAGCACCGCAAACTCAATAATCACAATACCCATGAAAGAACTAGCATTGTTATTATGACATTACAGTCCACTAATGTAATAACTAAGAAATCACTTACAAACGCAAACAACATCAAACAAGTCAAAGGAACTGCTGCTACTCTCATCAACTAGGCCAAGGTGTTTTACTTTAATAAAGCAATACAATTTACAGCATCACAAGTTACAGATTAGCTAGAAAAACTTCAAATGCTTAAAAAATGTTCAAGCTATACGATGTTCATTCTACGCCCATCACACTTACTAGCTAACATAAATTAAATCCTTCTTAGCCTTACCACTACTTAACCGTCAAACCAAAACCGCATCTACACATATCACAAACTGAAAAGAAATTATCACTGTCTCAAAGTCTCATTGACCAATCAAAAACCGCAACGAAAAACTTCCACAAACCTAAACAACTTCCCACAAATATATGTGTGTCAATCCTTCATGACAACTTTAGCAATACATGTTAATATAACTGCAAATTTTACACTATACTGCTTATGAACATGACGTCAGTACAAAAAGTAATATACCAGTTCTAATAATCTCAAAATCCCACAACGACAACACCATAATCATCATTCACTCATTCACAAAAAACCCTAATCCCCAAATGCAAAACCCTAATCCACATATTAGCAAACTACATAAATCTACAAAAAAACAATCAAAACAGCAAAAATAACTATCTACTCAACTAATCACTCAACTAAACAAATCATCATTACTAAAACTCGTTAAATAGAGCAACGACATACCTTCAGATTGTGCTATCTCTTCTCGTAAATCAGCCATTGAAAAGCATTAATTTAGGTAAAAATAGAATTTGGGGATAAGATTTTGAATTTGGGGAAGGTGAGAGCAATTAGTGTGTGTGAGAAATGAATGTGACTGAGAGTAGCGTTTTTGAGATTGAATGTGACTGAAAGGGGAGTTATTAAACACGGCAATAAATGACAAACTTACCCCTCTGGCTCATTTAATTAGATTTGTTAGATATATCCCAACCGTAGGATTGATGTAAGACCAATGGCTCTCATTGAGCGGTTTGATCTTTAGAAATATTGTGTTCTGTAATGATCTTTTCTCTCAATGTGATAAGATAATGTGAAAGAACAATGCTTGAAATGGAATTTTCGTTCAAAAAAAACTTGAAAATTGGGTTGAAGGTGGATAATGGGACATTTTAGACCATTTTAAAACAAATTTTTTTATTACCCATTTTTTTTTTATCTCAAATTATCAAAAATTGCCGCCTAAACGCTAATTGGTTACAAACATTTTTGATTTATGTAAATCGGTTAAGTGGTCAACGATGATCATTGGTGGTCAAACTTACCGGAAACTTGCAAAACTTGTTAGAAATACTTCAAACTCCCTGTAAACTTGTTTTCATTACTTATGGTCGTTATTTATATCTGTTACAATTTTCTTTTAAGGAAATCTTGCTAGGAATACCCACAACTCGCTGAAAATACCCAAAATTTGCCAATATC
This sequence comes from Artemisia annua, assembly GCA_014162995.1. Classification (NCBI taxonomy): domain Eukaryota; kingdom Viridiplantae; phylum Streptophyta; class Magnoliopsida; order Asterales; family Asteraceae; genus Artemisia; species Artemisia annua. Next base: position 16,830 of record LBNU01006025.1, on the reverse strand, counting down.
AATCTCATTAATCACCGTCCACTGATTAATCTCGTTTAGACCGATACAAGTTATAAGGAGGTTGAAAGACCAAATACTAATTCGCGATTTTTGAAACCTTGCAAATAAAACCACTATGTGTCAATACATATTGTATCGACCTTTGCAAACTTTTTGGATTGATTGAAATATGAAAAATGCTTAGGGCTCGTTTGGTTCGCAGATTGTTTTTGACGGAATTAGAATCTGTTTAAGGAATTAGAATGTGAAGGAATGGAATGTTAGAAATTGAATCCTTAGGATTTAAAATCTGACGGAATTGAAATTTGCAAATACTAGCTCATGTTTGGTTGGAAGAAGGAAATGAGAAAAAACAATTATATTAAAATATTTAAAATTTAATTTTAGTTTAAGATTAATAAACTAAATATTATTTAATAAATAAATTGCTTATCAAATAATAATAATAATTTTTTAAATAATATTATGTAAACTAATATATTAAATAAATAATGTTTTTATATAAAATACAATTGTATTTTTTAAGGTATAAATTAAAAAACTAAGCTATAAATAAATTATATTTAATTTTAAAAAGAATAATAATTTTTAAATATACTAATAATAATAATAATAATAATAATAATAATAATAATAATAATAATAATAATAATAATTTTTAAACGAATAATAATTTATATTCAATTTTAAATTTAAATAAATAATAATTTTTAAATCTTAATAAAGTGGTTATTTATAAAAATTAATAATAATAACAATAATAATTAAATGATCGTTAATAAGAAAAATAATAAAAATAAAAATAAATAAATAAATAATAATAATAATAATAATAATAATAATAATAATAATAATAATAATAATAATAATAATAATAATAATAATAATAATAATATGAATTCCATGGAATTGTAAACAATCCACTCATATATGCCATGGAATGTTGAATTCCATATATATGGGATTTTGAAGGAATTTCATTCCATTCTGTTTGCCAACCAAACACAGTAAGGAATGGAATTTAGATTCCAAATTCTTTGAATTTGTCAACCAAATACGTTATGGAATGGAATTGTATTCTAATTCCACCAGAATCCTTAGGATTCCGCCGAACCAAACGGGCCCTTATTTATTATGAGAAAAAGCAAAATTAAAAGGTGAAACATGGAATTGGGATGGATGAAGTGTATTTTTTGTTTTTACAACTTTAATATATGAACTAGAAATGCTTTAACGCTTAGTTCTCGAGTTCTAATTCTCTTTCCTTTCCTTTTCCTCTCAAAAATAGGAGGAAGATTTCACTACCAAAACTTCCTTCCATCTTCTTTACCACTTCTNTTTGAAAAAAATCCATTTCCTTTCCTTTCCTTTCCTCTCAAATTTTAACTCGAGAACTAAGTGTAAAATAATGTGAAATTGAGCTCCAAGATTTGACTTGAACTTGAGCATGTTAATTGGTCATCTTTGCTTACTCGTGACATTGAAGAAAAATCGCATTAAAAATTCAATGGGCAATTGCATTTATACTTACTAAAACTTGCATATTTGCATATAGAGTTTGGTTCATTGAAGATCATATTTTTTTCAAAGATCAAATGGTAAGATCCCATCCATCTATCCTACCAAATATAATGGCTGAGATTAAAAAAGGCATTTTAATAAAATATATATGGAGGGCAGGAAAGTCATTCCTTAACATTGGATAAATCACGTGCCAGGCACATTTAATCCATTAGCACACTTCCTCAACCACCTCTGACCTCATTTAGTCCTTCATCCAATCTTCTCATTCACCTCCTGTTAACACACACTCTCTCTCATAACTATTTCAACCACCTAACTCTCGGTTTTTCTCCAAAATCAACATACACATTCGGTTATATCATAATAAAGATCAATATTGTGGGAAGTGAAATAGTGAAAGATAAGAACTTTCTGGTAAAAAAATTGATTATTTTATATATTGTGCCGATTTGATATTGTTGTATTCCTTTTCTGATTGTGTTATTTGTGATTGTGTAATTTCGTGTTATTTTGTGATTATATGATAAGATGTTGTGTTATTTTATGTTATTAGCGTTACTGAATTTATTGATGTAGTTATTTTGTTGTTGTTACCGATTTGATACAGATGTAGTCATTTTCTGATCGTGTTAGTGAATTTTTCGAGGTAGTGATTTTGTGCTATTGATGTAGCCATTATTGTTAGTTTTTAATTTTGTGCGAGTTATAATGTTATTAAATTAAACTTCGGCTTAGAGCGATTATTATTGTAAGACTAATTTAGGTCACATCCAATTTCACATGTGTTAATAAAAAAGCTATTGATTACATGTTTTGTTCCAAGTAATAATATGTCCATGAAATTAGATTTCAGTTTAGAGTGATCCATGACTGTCACTATGATAGATCATACGTTAGATGAAGAGCCGAAGGTCTTTTCAGAATCGACGAAACTTTCTGGTTACACGTCAAAGGGGAAGCTTGTTAATGTCCGGTTTGAAATATATGTAGATTAAGATAGGTTGACGAGTAACAACTGAAAATAGTTTACCTTGACTATTTTAATCGATTGACTTAATTTAGGTACTTGTTCTTCTGAAAGGAACTTATGGACTTAAATGACATTATGTTTAATGCATCAAAAAGGATTCTACAAGTCCTTTTGGCTGGAAAGTATGTAAACATTGCGTTTATCAAGGACATTCGTGAATTAATATACATTTGCTTGTCACCAAATTTTCTTTAAACACTTACTTTGCGACCATTTTGTTTGCTTATAGAAATACAATATCTTTTCCAATTTTTAAGAAAATAAACTCACCATTTGATTTCTATTTTGACTCTTTTATGCATTGTTCTGATAAATATTAAAGGGATAAGTTGTAAATACTTCCTCTTTTTTATGCCTTATTATGTAGGGGAAATGATGCCTACATTTAAATGTAGGCAATTGCCTACATTCTCTTTGAAAAAAGTTTACAAAATGTACAGTTCAGTCCCTACAGTAAGCCCCTGATACATTTCAGTCCCTGTCCCTACCCTTTTTTACAAAGGAAAGTAGGTAACTTGACTACTTTATAAAGTAGGCATCATATCCCCTATTATGTATGCCAACTTGTATCATATCAATACTAACAAGCTAAATTAATGGTTCTTGATACTGGTCTAGGCCAACATAGCTGACACATAACCTTGACAAGTTCAATAAAAGTCTCTGTGTGTGAGATAGTTTTGCAATATTTCATGTTAGCTGATTTATGTTGTCCGTACGCAAGATTTGAATGCTATTGTGAGGTCTTACTCTAAGCATGTCTTATTTTGTATGTTTAGATTGCTACATTGCAAGCTGTTGGTCTGAATAGTGTAGGTAGTCTATAGATTATTGTGATTGTTATTTAATCTTTTTCTTGTTGGGTTTTAACCTTTCATGTTGATATTTTGTAGCAGATGATGTTGAAGTAATTACACTTCTGAAAACATTGTCGTTGTTTAAAGACAAAGCTTCAGGAGCACCTATTGATGTTCAAGAACACCTACGGATAGGAAGTTTGATGGGGAGTTGCAGTACCGAACTATTTTCTACTTTTGTTTGTCATTTTAAGTTCTTTTCTGCATTTGAATTTTTGAATTTTGTCGGTCGTGTGTAGTTATGCACAAGTTTCTTTGTGGTCTCGTGTAGTTATGGACAAATATTGTGGATTTGTAATCAATGTAAATATGATATCTATTTTGTTAATTTTAGCATTTATCATCTATGTAATTGTGTTTGTATTTTGTTTCTAATTGTGCCCGAATGTCAATTTAAATAATAATTATGTGAATCATTTGTGTTAAATCACTTGTGATTTGTGCTAAATCACTTGTAATTTAGCCCAAATCATTGATTTAAGATCATTTGAAGACAAATTTTTTTTTACATATCAAGGGACTAATCTCCACCATTCATCTTCCCTCCATCTTTATTTGATCTAATGGATACGATTAATCTCAACAATTTAAAAAACCCACTTTCATCTTTTTTTTCAAATATTAATATCTTTCAAACCGTTAATCGTTAAGCGAAAAAAAATATACCGTTACGACGAACATTTAATTATTTTCTATAGATAGGCACTTTGATATATTTTCGATAAAATATTTTTTCCCGTTTTTTTCACGTTTTTTTCCGTGGCCGAAAAAATCATATATGATATATCATATATGATATTACATATCATATATGATTTTTTTCGGCCACGAAAAAAAACGTTTAAAAAACAAAATTTTTTTTTATCGAAAGTATATCAAAGTGCACGTCTATCGAGAGATAATTAAATGCTCGTCGCGATGGTGTAATTATTTTCGCTTAACGATTAACGGTTTAAGAGATATTTAAATTATAAAAAATTGGTGAAATATTAAAATGCATTTAATCTCAACCATTGATTTCTTTTTAGATGGATGGTGGGGATGAGTCCCATGGTATGTAAGAAAAGTTTGGTATTTAATATAACTCTCCTCCAAATCATTTATAAGTGATTCGTCACAAATCACTTTGATAAATCACAATTGATTTAGCCTAAATCATTTGTACTTTAGCCCGAAATTATCACATAATGTTTAAGAAACTTGTAACTATATTGTAATTATAACAAGACAACCTAATAAAAAGTGAAAATTAAAATCCAGCTAAGGCTTTTATTCAAGTATTAATTCACATATCATTGTTTTATCTCAAGTAACAATCCATAAATATGTAAAATAAACAAAACTTCAATAGTATTGCCATTGGTATGTGTATTAGTACTCACTCCACATTCTACGCAATTCCTATTTGGCTTCGAACTATCATCTATTTCTTTCTCTCTTTGACTCTTCCTACGTACTGCTCTTGTACCACCTTTGCTTTTGTGTCACCTTAGCTGGAACCTTTTGGGTGATATACCACATGCATAACTTGTGTTTTGACTATGGGAGAATGGATGCAATAACTTTCTTCATCGCCCCATCTTGATCTGTTACGACCATTGTAGGTTGCTTTTTGAATGTCATCATGAACGACTCGAGCAACCAAATGTAGGATTTTGTGTCTTCACTTTTAAGCATTCCATCAGCTATTGTCACTCTTTCTGTGGTTATCTATTGCATTGAATGGAACAAATATCAAATTTTACCTAAACGCACATAAAAAGACATGGTCTTAGTGAGCAAATTTATACTTAAAAAACATACACTAGTTTGTGCTAAATCACAAGTGATTTGAGCTAAATCACAGGTGATTTACCCTGAATGACAAGTGATTTAGCTTGAATCAGAGGTGATTTAGCCTTAATCACAAGTGATTTAGCTTGAAACACAGGTGATTTGAAGCACCGGTAGTATTTGAAGCACTAGTAAATCACAGGTGATTCGAAGCACTGGTAATCACAAGTGATTTAGCATAAATCACATGTGGTTTGGGCTAAATCACATGTGATTTGTATTTAATTATAAAAGCCAAATAGTCTAAACTTACTTTTAGTTCTGAAAGTTGCATAAAAGGAAATGATGTCTCCAAGTTCTTCATAATTTAGGTGTTGTCACAGCATGTGAAAGATATACAAGTTTTAAAAATGCAAAAGGCAAAATCATAAAAGCACTAGTGATTTAGGCCAAATCACTAATGATTTAGGTTAAATCACTAGTGATTACTATAAATCACAAGTGATTTCACTGTATACCTCAAAACTAAACTAATTTAATAAAATCACTAAAATGATCTACAGTTAACAAGTGCGTTTTCATCACTTCCGAGATCATCTTCAGCAATAAACTCGTTCAGCATCACCAACAACATTCATAGCGAGTATACCTTCTTCGACTATCCGAACTCGTGTAGCATCATGATCACTCCTAACCTCGCTACCTCCTTCAACAGAATCAACAACCATACGTACACTACTTATGCTACCTAATTCAACAATCTGAACATCAACAACACTACCTGCAATACCTTCAACACTCTGTACAATTTCTCCAATATTATCCATGGATGATTTTGATGATTTTTTTTATCTGATTCTTAGGAATCTGATGATTTTCGACCACGTTTGATGACTAAATCTACATTGATTACATGATACTCGACCTAATTTGATGATTAATGATGAATTTAATGGATGATTTTGATGAGTTTTGAACAGATTGATGACTAAATCTAATGTACTGAATGAAAAGCAACCTAATTTGACGAATGAATCTAGAATTTAATTGATGATTTGATGATTTTTGGATCTCTCATATGTGTGTTATGTGTGTGTGGAGAGAGGGATTTCAATGAATCGTGTTTGTGATAACTCAGGGAAAGGGGAAAATAGGAGGAAAAATACTTTTATATTAGAGTAAAATGCCCCTTAAGTGTAATTTTCAGATTTAATTTCGAACCATAGATGAAAGTGAATTGAATGGTGAGGATCTTACCATATGATCTTTGAAAATTATGTGTACTATACGGATCCCACCCCTTTGCATATATACCCAAAACATGTTTAACTTGCATTGTACATAATGCATTGAAAACTTGTATTTTGAAAGAACATGCAAGTATTTGAGTTTTAGTGGGTATATATATGCGAATCTCCCAAAAATTTGGAATTTACGTCTATTGAAGTTACTTTTGATTAACCTCCCAAGTCCTAATAAACATAACAAAAACACGGACCTATTGAACAACTTGGTTGTTTAAGTTTACTACAAGCTAAGTGTTTTTTTTTTTTTTTTTTTTTTTTTTTTTTTTTTTTTTTTTTTTTTTTTAAAAAAAAAAAAAAAAAAAAAAAAAAAAAAAA
>LBNU01006023.1:56408-114471 GCA_014162995.1 Artemisia annua | reverse complement strand
TTTCAAAAAGGTACTTTGTTTTCGGTCCATAGTTTCTAAATGTCTCCAAACCAGACATGTTTGTAAAACAACTGTATAAACGTTTACAATGTGTTTACCATCGTTAATGAGGTAAGTTCTCAAAGTATCCATGTCGCCAAACTTTGATAGAAAGCACGTAACACAATACCTAAGAAATTAAGCACAATTTAAATCCTATCCCTCCTTTAAACGTCAATGTCACTTAATAATGATCATTAAAAGTAATGGAGCACCATTTATTCTAAAAATAAAGGATTTTCACATGTTCATTATATTTGTGGTTCTCCTTATTTGAAACTTGTGATTTATGTGTTAATTTGTGCTTAGACAAAGCAAAGTATTTCAAACTAACTATTACAATATTGATATATCACTATACATAAAAGGTCTTAATAGAAAGATGTTCAATAATTCCTTTTACCAAATTCTCATACTAATAAAACACAGGAGATATTTAATTCACAAACACGAAACACTCTATAAGCATGGCCCGTTTAGCTAAGCTTATAAAGTGGACTTATGCTTATGTTATGTAAACAACGTATCACTTGTAGATCATAAGCTTATAAGCTTATAGTGAGTGTTTGAATTACCTTATTTTTGGTTTAGGTTATGTTAGTAAATGATCAAAAGGGGCATGAGTTAAGAAAATATGAACTTGTATAGTTATATAAGCTTAGACAAACACTTAATCTGAGTTTATTTAAGTTATATAAGTTAATAAGCTAACAAACCCATCATATAAGCCTAGCCAAACGCATTTTAAAAATTATTAACGTCCATTAAAATATTTCTGTCATATCAAAACCAAAGCTTTGACAAATAAAACCATTAATTTTGTTCAGTCATTAATCTTGTCGCCATTTATCTCACATCACTACTTGTGTTATCTTAATTTAATTAGTTAAAATACAATAAAAAAGATCATGAATCTATTAACCTTGTTTAAAATAAAACAAGAAAACCTGATCCTCAAATTAGATTAGGAGTGGTCTTAGTAAAATTCACACAATACGAGTGGAGGTACAAAACCTGTGCAAGGTGCAACTCACGTAAATTGTGTTTTCATATTGACTTTGACACGTCACTATCCAATCCCTTATCTCCACGTCACCATTCTTCTTCACTTCCCTACCAATGGCTCAGATCATTTCACCCTGTCTCCGATCCAACGGACTGTTCCCATTCTTCGAGACTCTTCTATAAGCCAAAATATCAAGGGAACTTTAACCGAGACGAAATAATTATTCAAGCTAAAAAAATTATGCTCATGTTTAAAAATAATTGGCGCTCGATAAAAAAACACGGAAAACATACTTAAGGTTTTATTTTAATTTTTTTAATTAATTTTTATTGAATAAGTGTTCTAGCATTAACTAATTAATTAATGTCTTATTTGTAGTTTGTAATAACAATTTCAAGTAAGAGTAATATGGTCAAATTGGTCAAACTTTGCTATATGTATTTAATAGGGAAGAGATCTAGTGAGAAGAGAAAATCAAATGAGAAGAGTGAGAAATATTCCTGGCCACACATTTCAAGTAAGGAAAGAAGAATTAAGTGGAGATGCATCTACTTTTGTAGGTGCATCTAAAATGTGCGGTTGTGGTTTCTTCTCATCCTTCTCATTTTAGTTTTATTTCTCATTTGATCCTTACTCGTATTTAATAGGAGTAGTAGACAATTAAATTGAGATATCCCAAAAAGAGCATTGATTGTCATGTTTAATTAGTATGTTTAAATGTATACAAAATCCTATGTGTGAACATCCTATTGGTAACAGCAAAGGGGCCATTTTTTCACAAACAAATAAACAACTTACATATCTATTTAGACACAAAATTAGTCATGCATTCAAGTCCCTCAATCCATTTTTATCCAAAAAAAAAAAAAAAAAAAAAAAAAAAAAGTGAGTTATTAATTGAGTCAGAGGGAGTAGCAGGAAATATAAAAAAAATAGATTCCATATTTGTTTCACATATTTATGCTTAGTTCTCAAGTTGTTTTTATTTTTATTATTTTTTTATTTTTTTTAATTAATTTATTTATTTTAATGAGAAGTAAAGAAATAAAATGTAAACATTCAGCTTAGTTTTGGAAGGAAATATTTTTCTTCAAAATCAATCAAATAACATTTTTTTTTTAGTCATTTTTCTTTTCTTTTCTTCTATTAAGTGATACTCAAGAATATAACCTTTTTTGTTTCACTTAATTTTCTTTACTTTTATTTTTTAAGTGATACTCATTTTACATAATGTTAGGATTATAAATACATATCTAGTCAATACTTTTCTAGGCCTAACCATCGCATTATATAATCTGTGAATTTACGATGTGTAACTCAATTGATGACACAACAAATGATATCGCGCAGATAATCATGCTCCATGTACATTTGTTAGCAAACCATCGAGTATGAAGAATAAGTTTAACATTAGGGAAGTGATGTATATGCATCATTTATTTATTTATTTTGTTACATACACCTTTTTGTATAAACTATACAAACATTGTACAACACTGCATTGCATAGATGATGTTGTATGTAGACAAAAAAAAATGATGTATTTGTCCCCTAATATTACCGTTAGGATATGTGAATCAATCATCAGTGATTATCCACATTCATACACAAAATATATTTATTGGTTGGTTGGTTATTGAATAAAGGATTGTTTAATAAATGCGCCCGGATCATTATTTAGAATGTATTAATTTATATATATTTTTGAAATTAAAAAAAAATTGATTTTTATAGATGTTAATCGAGCTTATAAATTATCTTATTTAGTTTCAAATTCTAATTTGATGAACACTAAGTTTCTTTATTTAATCATCTAAACTATTTATGAAAATGATTTTACTTAAATATTATAAACTTAAAAATGAGTAATATGTTATATATATATATATATATATATATATATATATATATATATATATATATATATATATATATATATATATATATATATATATATATATATATATNAAAAAAAAAAAAAAAAAAAAAAAAAAAAAAAAAAAAAAAAAAAAAAAAAAAAAAAAAAAAAAAAAAAAAGAAAAAAAGGTTTGATTTGTTTTTAATAAAGTCGTCTTATAACCATCATTAAAAAGATTATCAGACACATTTAATACATGCTATATACTTATCATTTCAACTACATAGAATAATTTGTAGAAATAGTTAGAAAAAAAATTATTGTGGAAGAAGATAAATGCTTCAACTAATTGTTTTCATGTTATTTTTCAGTTACACTAATTTTTTTTATACGTGTTTTAATACATTTGTGAAAGAAGATGAATGCTTCAGCTAATTGCTTTCATGTACTTTTCAATTAAACTAAATTTTCTTATAAGTGTCTTAATCCATTTAAAAAATCCTTTTTGAGTTAAATCATCGTATGTTACAACATTTTTGTATGTATAAACGTTAAATGAATCACTTAGCCATAGTATCCCAACTATAAGTATTTGCCGCTATAAAATCTCGACGCTATGTACAAGTACTCGCCTAGGCTGTTAGACACCTCTTAAACAAAAACTAGTGTTAAACTAGGTAAATACTTTTTGAACATCTCATAAATAAAAACTACAGTAGCATTTAACTTGGTAAATAAGTTTGTTTTCTAGAGTAAAATACATGGATTGACTATGTGATTATTTATTCCTAATAAACCGTACCTTTCTACCCAATTAACGTATCACTCCCTTGCCTCCCTCTATAAACATACAATCTTAACTCACAGACCACTCTAAGCTAGTCTTCATTCCTAAAAAAACAAAACATCAACAACATTAAACAAGAAGAAAGGGTTCTTGTTCTTCACCATCACTTCCTGTTTCAACACCTTAAAAAACAAAACCCTTTTTTCAAACCATGTCTCAGTACCTCTAACATCATCAGATCTACTTACTTATCCTGGTTAGTATTTTACTAAATGACTAGTATGTTGTCATTTATATATATCATAGATCTAATACTACATCTTGATATTGATATAATGATATGCATATTAAGTTTAGATAAGCTGAAGCTATCACATAAATGACTTAAGGGGGTATTTGGATTAGCTTTTTTGATGAGCTTATTGGCTTATTCAAATATTAAAAAAACCAATAAGGTCAGTTTTATGGCTTATCATGTTATATACTTGAGCTTATGGCAATGCCATAAGCTCAAGTTGAGAGGTCATAAGCCGTAAAAGATGAGCTTATTGACTTTTTTTATAATAGATAAGTCAATATGCCCATCTAATAAGCTAATCAAAACACCCCTTAAGTTATTTATTGTGTTGGCTTTAGCTTATCTAAACTTGATATTCATATCACTATATCAATACCAATATATAGTGTTAGATCTATGATATTTAATAAAGTAGCATTAACTTTACCCAAAAAATAAGATTATGAATATGTTATCTGATTGGTTCTTATTGTTTGTGTGCATGTTTATTTTTGTACAGATTAAGGAAAACTAAAACAGAACTGACTAGATCAAGTTATATGTTTGGTATCCTAAGTTAACCCGGTTTCAGTGATTAAACCATACGGTTGTACCGTTAGTTTTGCAGACAGTTTCAGTGTTTTGTTAGCTGGTTTATGTCTCGAAAATTAGACAGTCCAGTACAAACACAACAAATGGCTGTGGCGGTTTTTAAGAATCCGGTAGGAAGTGAGTATCATCATGGAAATGATAGGACTGGGAAGAGACGAGTATTTGTTCAAACGGAAAGTGGTTGTGTGTTAGGTATGGAGCTAGATCGAAATGATAACGCGCATATGGTGAAACGTAGGTTACAGATTGCGCTTAATGTTCCTATAGAAGAAAGTTCTTTGACTTTTGGAGATATGGTTTTGAAGAATGATCTTAGTGCGATAAGAAATGATTCGCCTCTATTGCTGACTAGAAATCTTATGCATAGAAGTTCTTCGACACCGTGTTTATCTCCTTCTGGTAGGGACATACAAAATAAAGATAAGAGTGGGCCTATTGAGATATTGGGAAACTCGAGTAGTTTTCTGAGGACGAAAGAGGTTGTTAAGGAGATTGTGAAAGCCTTGAAGAATGGTGTTGATCCTATACGTGTTAATGGTGGTTTAGGTGGTGCTTATTATTTTAGGAATAGTAGAGGTGAGAGTGTAGCGATTGTGAAACCGACTGATGAGGAGCCTTTTGCCCCTAATAATCCGAAAGGGTTTGTGGGCAAGGTTTTGGGTCAACCGGGGTTGAAAAGGTCAGTTCGTGTTGGGGAGACTGGTTTTCGTGAAGTGGCTGCTTATCTTCTTGATTATGACCATTTCGCTAATGTACCTCCTACTGCTTTAGTTAAAATCACTCACTCGATTTTCAATGTTAATGATGGTGTAAGTGGGAGTAACAGCAACAACAAACGGGATACTAAGAAGAAACATTTTAGTAAGATTGCGTCGTTCCAACAGTTTATTCCTCATGATTTTGATGCTAGTGACTATGGGACATCAAGTTTTCCCGTGTCTGCTGTTCATCGTATTGGTATATTAGATATTAGGATTTTTAACACTGACCGACATGGTGGGAATCTACTTGTTAGGAAGATTAACAATGATAGTACTGGAAATTTTGGCAAAGTTGAACTCATACCCATTGATCACGGTCTTTGCCTACCGGAATGTTTGGAAGATCCTTATTTCGAGTGGATTCATTGGCCACAAGCTTCTATCCCATTTTCAGAGGACGAGCTTGAGTACATTGAAGCACTCGATCCATATCAGGACTCGGAAATGCTGAAACGCGAGCTTCCAATGATCCGTGAAGCTTGTCTACGTGTACTGATCTTGTCCACTATTTTTCTCAAGGAATCTGCTGGTTACGGGCTTTGTTTAGCTGAGATAGGCGAAATGATGAGCCGTGAGTTTCGTCGTGGTGAAGAGGAGCCCAGTGAGCTTGAGGTTTTGTGTATGGAGGCAAGACGGATAGTATCTGAGAAGGAAAAAGAGAAGGATATGTTGCTATCTCCCAGAACCAGTTTTCCAGAAGATGCATTCCAGTTTGAGATTGATTGTGAGGATCCTGGAAATTTCGTTAACCCAATTCTTCCATTCCACTTTGGATTTGGGAGAAACCCGCTTTCTAAACTTGAGGAAACAATCGAAGAAGAAGATGATGAAAACGAAGAAGAGGTTGTGCATTCTTTGTTGGTCAAAGTACCTTCTGTATCGAATATATCAATGTCATTGAAGAAAAACTTAAGTCTAGGTGACTCATCGGTCGGGCACAGGAGCGCTAATGAGCAGCTTCCGCCTAGTGCTAGCTTCGTCAAGGTGTCAGACATGAACGACGAGGAATGGGGTCAGTTTTTAGAGAAGTTTCTAGAACTGTTGCGCCCTGCATTCACACAGCGTAAGTCAGGTGCTGTGAGGCAGAGACAGAGGCTGGGTACTTCTTGCCAGTTTTGAAAAAGGTCTCGAGGACTAGTAGGTTACAGATCATGTTTACGGGTCGTTGTATGAGTTTGGCTTTTCGTAAGTTGACTTTGCAGCTGTCGTTTTCGTTTAGAGTTTAGTATTTAGCGTTTTAGGTTTCGCGTCTTGTTTTTTCATTTACTTGAGTCCTTGTGGACTTGTTACATAAATAACTTGTAGCATATGAAAAAGAAAAAAGAGATAGAAAGAATGAAAAATAGAGTGTAACATTGTAGATATTTGAATCTTATGCAAAGCCTTTGTGAATTATTTCAAAAGTACTACTCACTAATGTTTAAAGGAGCAAAAGAAAGAGGAACATGATAACAAGATATAAAATAAAATTGGCAGTGTGTCTTAAAGCAAATGAACATGGTTGGTTTGATTAAAAACCATGAATAAATGCTTTTTCATTTTGTGACCTAATATTCTGAAATGGGTCAGCTGTAAAGAGTAAAGAGAGACCTAACAAGACCATTTATGGGCCCTTCATGATTCATTTTGACGCCTTAACAGAAACAACCAAATAATTTTGTAACTTATATGTGACAGTCATGATCAACAAGAATAATAAAAAGTAAGGGAGTGTTTCTTTTTTTTCTTACCTAAGGGTGTATGTGGGTCCTACTACTATATAAACATCTTAATGGGGAGGGGTTGATAAATTAAGCCTTGTGGATATAGATGGAACAAGGGAATTTTATGGGCCCCATCAAAAAAGTAATAATATTAAATTGTATCCCTTAACTAAAGGGAAAAAAGTAATAATATTAAATTGCATCCCTTAGCTACTTTTTAATTGTCATGTCTCTTTTCTCACTACCATTTCAATGTCACCATTTACTTATATCAAACTTAACATATCCATACTTCACTCAAACACAACTATAACTTATAACACACTCATGCACGCAATTCCGTATGTGGTCTGAACTCTGAACCATGGATCTCATTGGTACTTCTAGCGTGAATTTCTCACCCATAATTGTTTTAACAAGTGACCAAGAAAAGAAAAAAAAGACTTCTCACCTGTGGTGAGGAACATCCGTTACGTTTGGTCTAATAGCAAATGTTATGAATTAATTCATAACCTNCTAGTGCTAGCTTCGTCAAGGTGTCAGACATGAACGACGAGGAATGGGGTCAGTTTTTAGAGAAGTTTCTAGAACTGTTGCGCCCTGCATTCACACAGCGTAAGTCAGGTGCTGTGAGGCAGAGACAGAGGCTGGGTACTTCTTGCCAGTTTTGAAAAAGGTCTCGAGGACTAGTAGGTTACAGATCATGTTTACGGGTCGTTGTATGAGTTTGGCTTTTCGTAAGTTGACTTTGCAGCTGTCGTTTTCGTTTAGAGTTTAGTATTTAGCGTTTTAGGTTTCGCGTCTTGTTTTTTCATTTACTTGAGTCCTTGTGGACTTGTTACATAAATAACTTGTAGCATATGAAAAAGAAAAAAGAGATAGAAAGAATGAAAAATAGAGTGTAACATTGTAGATATTTGAATCTTATGCAAAGCCTTTGTGAATTATTTCAAAAGTACTACTCACTAATGTTTAAAGGAGCAAAAGAAAGAGGAACATGATAACAAGATATAAAATAAAATTGGCAGTGTGTCTTAAAGCAAATGAACATGGTTGGTTTGATTAAAAACCATGAATAAATGCTTTTTCATTTTGTGACCTAATATTCTGAAATGGGTCAGCTGTAAAGAGTAAAGAGAGACCTAACAAGACCATTTATGGGCCCTTCATGATTCATTTTGACGCCTTAACAGAAACAACCAAATAATTTTGTAACTTATATGTGACAGTCATGATCAACAAGAATAATAAAAAGTAAGGGAGTGTTTCTTTTTTTTCTTACCTAAGGGTGTATGTGGGTCCTACTACTATATAAACATCTTAATGGGGAGGGGTTGATAAATTAAGCCTTGTGGATATAGATGGAACAAGGGAATTTTATGGGCCCCATCAAAAAAGTAATAATATTAAATTGTATCCCTTAACTAAAGGGAAAAAAGTAATAATATTAAATTGCATCCCTTAGCTACTTTTTAATTGTCATGTCTCTTTTCTCACTACCATTTCAATGTCACCATTTACTTATATCAAACTTAACATATCCATACTTCACTCAAACACAACTATAACTTATAACACACTCATGCACGCAATTCCGTATGTGGTCTGAACTCTGAACCATGGATCTCATTGGTACTTCTAGCGTGAATTTCTCACCCATAATTGTTTTAACAAGTGACCAAGAAAAGAAAAAAAAGACTTCTCACCTGTGGTGAGGAACATCCGTTACGTTTGGTCTAATAGCAAATGTTATGAATTAATTCATAACCTCAAGATTTTTAGAAATATATTAGAAGGATATATGATTAAACTGTATGGGTTTGATTGTGATGTGAGTATTTCTTTTAAAAGTTTGAAAATTTATATAATAGATCGATGACAATGTAAGTATTGTACGTTTTTTTTTTTTAATAGAATGCTCAATAACATGTTAATCGTCCGCCAACTCAGCGCCACCTCATCACCCTCCCAATAACACACAAATAACTAAAATACCTTCCCAACAAAAAAACAAATAATATGTTATTGGTGCATGTAGGTCCTACAAAACACCCATAAAAATAATACTCACTCACTCAAAAAAAAAAAAAAAAAAAAAAAACGGCACCACCAGTTGTTGCAATGGCTAAAAACCCAACGACGGACGAATGGCGAGACGAACGGTGTAGTATGCCGCGCTGTTCGTGCGTTGTTGGGCATTTAGCGGACGAACGTACAGTGCTATACCGAGCTCTTTTAGAGACGTAGACAGATGATCCAAAATGTACTAGTCTTGTTAGTCATATGATAATCAATAGCTATTATACTAGATGTGAGGTAGATGCAACTTTTGTGACTTCTTCAACTTATTACGATCCATAGTCTGCAATACTTTTGGTTGCTTGGCGCAATAGTATTTTCGATATGTCCACAATGACTAAAATAATCTTTAAAGTCACTGATGAACGGATCACTTTTAGGACTCGTATGATAAATTTCACTCTTTGCACTAGTACAAAAACTACATTTGGTCACACATGGTCGAAANCTTTCATTTACCGCTTTCTTTAGTCATTTTACTCATGCAACTTTACTTGCTTTCTTATTTAATGTCGTTTTACCGCTTTACTTTACTTTAACTTGTCATTGTAGTATAGACAAAACCAAACCTTTCTT
The DNA here is from genome assembly GCA_014162995.1 of Artemisia annua. NCBI lineage: Eukaryota > Viridiplantae > Streptophyta > Magnoliopsida > Asterales > Asteraceae > Artemisia > Artemisia annua. The sequence continues at coordinate 104,773 of LBNU01006023.1, read as the reverse complement.
TTAAACCTTATTCACTACACATAGCTCACGGTCTTGAGTGACGAGATCCATATTCAACCCTCGTTGGGACAACGATACCTAGTGGTTCTTGCTTTCATAGCTAGTTCTGCGACGATCAGGATGCATGGTCGGAATTTGGTTGTGAAGTGGTGCCTTGGTTTTGTTGTTGATGTTGTTTAGCAAGTTGTTGATATTGTTGCATTTTCCATGACTAAATAGCATTTGTTATTCGGGATTCATGTATAGGTTTGTTGGGAAGTTAGAAAGTAAGGCGATTGATTGTACGGATTGGAAGACGAGCCCGGATTTGAAGACGTGCCCGTCATTTTGTTCGACGGGTCATTGAGCATGTTGTTAATCCATGGTGAGTTGGGATTCATTTGGTTAATATATGTGTTGGAAGTGCGTGTGATTTGTTAAAATTTAAAGGGTTATTTATAGTTAATTTAGGGGGTTATTATTATTTTTTTTTAATTTTCTTTTTTGTCAAATACTAAACAAACGGTAATAAAAAAAAGAAGGCGTCGTGTGGTTGGGATGGCGCGAGTAAGAACGGCACCAGGTCCGGTACGGTGCGCCGTTCTATTTTTTGGGCTGGTAGCTTGGCGCGAGCGAACGGCACAAGCGTAACCCCAGCTCTTAGGTATGAAAAGTAAGAGGGAGTGAGGGGAGAAAAGAAAATTGATATGACACTGAGTTGAAAAACGAATCAGTGTGACTTAAGGATGTTGATTGCCAATTAAATATTAAGGAGGTCAAAATTACAAATTCCCACATATCCGTGATGCATGTGGTCGTACTGGCCGACATGTTTTAAAACTAGTGTTTTATAAATGACCGACTTAAGTTTTTAACACTTTTTTTTCTTCTTCATTTTATAAGCTTTTCTACCATTTTCCTATATCCATATTATTTCGAATCATCGAATGCATCTTGCTCAAAAAAAAGAATCATCGAATGCATCAAATAGTTCTTGAAAAATTAAATAAAGCATACGCGTGTGTATCAAACATCTAAATGTTGGAAGGCCGTGTTTGTTTCGGCTTATATAGGGTATGTTTGTCAAAATTAGTTGTAAGCTGTATACTGTAAGCTGTAAGCTGTTAACATGAGCTACAAGCTGTATCATTTTTTCAATAATAGTGTTTGGTAAGTTAGTTGTTAAATGTAATTATAAGATGTGAAATGACATAAAAGGATATATATATATATAATTGTAAACAAATGTTTTGAAGGTATATCAGTAATTTAAAGTTTTAACAGCTTCAAGATATTTAAAAAGCTTCATGAATCAGCTTTTCATTTTGGAGCTATTTGTTTGAATTAAAAGCTTGAAGTTAATGCATCCAAACGGAGCTTTTATTTTAAAAGAGATTATTTTTGTAACAAAAAGCTAACAGCTCCCCCAAAAAGCCCCTACCAAACAGGCCCATAGTCAGCTTATCACTTATTTGATTTTAGACTTATGTCTCATAAGCTTGTTTTTTATGGCTTGTGAAACATCTAAATAGTGGAAAGCATATGGGTTTTAAATAAAAATTTATATAAACCAAAAAAGATTCAAAATAAGCAACAAAAATGAGCTTATCAAACATAAGTCCGAAATCAAATAAGCATAGATCAGCTATATAGCCAAAACGAACACCCCGAGGTTGACTTATAAAACATACAAACATGAAGAGAATTATATTTAATCTAGATCCGATCAAAGTCGAGTTTTATTTTCTTTGATATGCGTGGTCCAACAAGTACTTTGTTAGCCATTGCCATACTTTTTCTTAACCAATCCCATTATCGCCAAGGCCAAGATATTTATCTAGCGTTATAGCTTCCTTCTGAGAAGTATGACATTAGCCATTGTCACACTTTTGCTAAGAATTTATGAATTTATAAATCTTAAGTCAAATTGCAAGTAATAACTTATAAAGGCATTATATTCGTAACTAAAGTTGAACGAAGAAGCGTTTGCTGGTCTTTAAATAAACCAACCATTGTCACTTCGAAAATAATAACAGACACTATAAATATTTTGGCACATTAAATAACAATCACATGTTTTCACTTGGAAACCATTTTGGCACATTACCAAAATCGACAAATATATACTGCTACTTTGTGTATAGCATTAATAATATGGTATCAGTTCATTCTACAATTCTACTTCAGGTTTCGTTTATATTTCTAGTTAAAACTATTTATTTCAAGACTAGATAATATAAAAAACACTGGTTCTGACTTTTTGTTTCTTCTAAGAGTTCTTTTATGTACAGTAGCATATTATTTCAGGTTTTCTTTTGTTGATGTATCACTAGCGAATTTTCTTCGTGTTCAAACCTGCTAGGTTATATGTCATAGATATTTTGGTTTGACCCTGCTTTAGATAACTTTCAATATGGTCAAAACATGTGTTTTTTAGTTTTGTCATGTGGCTATTCAATCAGATAGCAAAAGCTTACAAATAAATTATGTGTTTTGTTCGAATTGCAAACGGGGTACTTAGGCTTTGCACAGTCGTGACCCGGGTCATCCCTTGCCACATCAGTTTTCTTTCTCCGATAACTAGAAACGACCAAGTTGTCACAGTTGGTGACCAAGTTAAAAATTAAAAATAAAAAAAATAAAAAAAATGTGTGTGCAATAATCGGTCGAGATTTAGACCGACTGTTTGAATTTAAGCACCTCGACCGTTATTTGCTTCCAAGCCCACATAGGGCTCGACCGATTTCAAAATCGGTCGCCTTTGCCAATTGACCGAATTTTTTCGTCCCACTTTGCATAGCATTATAGTTTTGAAAGTGTATACTTAGTTTTGGTAACTTTGAAAATGCAAGCACAATATACGCAAAGAACTTTCGGTTATTTTTTGTTTGCGAACAAAGTGAAATAACTTAAATACCAAAATTTTCTCGTGCGAGCACTTAAAACGAGTGGGCACTTTTGCAATTTGAACAAACCAAAAAATAGGTTTTACAGTTTACAAAAACACTCAACAACTGAACAACACATAAATGCACAATATAAATATGAAAGTTAAGATAAATATTGCACTATCATAAATATTCCTAAAGAAAAGCTGGTATGTTCCATGGTTAGAGTTGATGATAGTGGACAGTGGTAGACCAAAAAGTGAAGGCTTCAACACACATACTTATCTGCTTTTGATTATAAAAACCCAACACCCAACACATACTCTGACATTATTAGACACTACGACACTTGCTATTTATTTCTCTTTTCTCAGGACTTTGATCGTACATCATTTCCTCGAAATTACGTTTTATTCACACCCATTTTTCTCTCTTTTTACTTTTTTATTCGATGTGTTTGGCATCTTTCGACTTTTGTCCTATCTAATATCTAAAAGCTTCATCAAACTTTTGATATTTTTAGGAGCATATAGAGTTTGGTAGTAAGTTACTCCGTATTTAATAACAACATATGTGGTGCTTGACGATAAATTTCGTGAATTTTATAAAGATTTTTCTAGAGCACAAGTTGAGTACACAAAAAAGACTCAGAGACCATCGAAAAAGACTTAGAGACATTTTTATAAACATTTTCGGTAAGACCATAAAAAAAGACTTATGGACTCACATAAAATAGGCACAAAAAAGACTTATGGACCTATTTTGCGTGAATTTATAAAGATTTTTCTAGAGCACAAGTTAAACAGACAAAAAGTACTCTTGGACTTACCGAAAAAGTCAATAAGTCCTTTTGGTGCCTATCTATACTACATATAAAGCATGAATGACTCTCTCTCCAAAATTTTAAGACTTACAAGAAATTATGCATGATTTACAACACTTTAATGCACTCAATTTTCAGAATTACAACAAAGTAAGCATATTGTACAACAAAATAAAGCGTAGTGTCATTTTAAGACCAAAATTCTATCAAACAACATTAATGCTATTAAAAACACCCCTTCACTAAAACATACAACCATTTAAGTACAATGTACAATAGCTGCAACCAATTTTCAGATTTACAACAAAATAAGCATAGTGTACAATAAAATAAGCATGGTGTAATTTTCAGAATTACAACATTAATGCTATTAAAGTGGTCAATGTTATTAATGACTATAATGACTACTACTTACAAGAAAAGAAACATAGTGTACAACACTTTAATGCACGTAATTTTCAGACGTACAAGACAAGAAGCATAGTGTACAACAAAACACCACATTAATGCTATTTAATGTAGCCAATTATTTAACTGGTCAATAAATACAATAATACAGTTATTAAAACACCCCTTACATAAGAAATACAAATTATCAAGCATATTGTACAACCAAATTAAATACAATTTCTGCATTAAATTTCACTATTACAAATAATAAAGTACATTATACAAATATTCAAGCCCAAACGGGCAACGGGCCAAATGGGCTTGAGCCCGAACGGGCGCGGACCAAACGAGCTCGAGCCCGAACAGGCACGGGCCAACGGGTTCGAGCCCAAACGGGCACGGGCTATACAAAATTCTTGATATCCGTATATTTATTGTCAAAAAGAACATAATAAACTAAAATAAATTATTCATCGAAAAATTTTATTTCAAGGTACCCGCCGCTGCAACGCGCGGGTACCCTGCTAGTTTTATAGTTATGTTTCATAAGATTTATCATTTATATATTTCCAAATAAACTAGGGACCAAAAAATATAATAAAAATTTTCAAAAATCCATATGAAGTTTGCAGCTACACTATAAAAATTGTGATTTCAGGGTATGTTGTGAAAATTTATAACTTTTTTTTGTTACAATATCACACTACAAAAATAAATAAAATAGATCAGGAAAATTTCGCCCAACCACTATGTTTGTCAGAAAAAAAAATACGGAGTAATAAATAACCTTTTGTTTTAAAATTTTCTGTTTTTCTCTTCTTAAAATGAGCAATTGCCAACAAGAACTATTCTTAGAACATGAACACATGAAATTCACTATCATTTATATATATGTTAGAGCAAAAATAGATGTAAGAGTAAATTACATAAATGGTCATTGTAGTTTGTCAATTTTTTCACATTTAATCCCAGAATTTTTTTTTTGACAATGTCAGTCATTAAGGTTTCAAATCGCTACAGATCCAGTCATTAAAGTTTCAATTTCGTTACATAAATGGTCACTGTGATTTGAAACTTCAGTGACCATTTATGTAACGAAATGGACTGAATTTGTAACGATTTGAAACTTCAATGACCATGTATGTCAAAAAAAAATTCAGTGACTAAATGTGAAAAAATGGACAAACCATAGTGACCATTTATGTAACTTACTCTTGATGTAAACTTATTACCATTCATGAAGTCAGACAAACCTAATTGACCACTAGACTAGAACTTGGTAGACTAGAACGTGGTATGCCTTTAAATTTGAGAAAATTCTTAAAATGATCTAATTTTGAAATAATGATTCACTTTCTATCTAAGGAAAGTCGATTTTCAAGATATGTCCATACGACTGACCGATTGTGCGACTTAATTAATTTTTTGACATGTGTCTCATTTCTAATAATAAAGTACTAGTGGTTTGTAGGTTATATAAGACACCCATAATTGATTTGACTTTATACTTTTTGTGCGGGTAATGACTATTGTCTTTTTGTGCAATCAAATTTTGTCTTTCTTAAGAAAACAAAATGTTGATACATAATCTGTCAACAAAGAGAACCTGTCAGGAGTGGACCCGAGGCCGTAGCCCCGGGATCCACCTCCGACGGTCAAGTTAGTATTGATGCGATATAGCATACAAGAATTAGGTTTAGAGTAACCTGTTGTGTTGTGTTGTGAAGGGAATCCCAGCCATATATTTATAGGGCATGGAATAGGTTTTAGGCGTAGAGTGGGCCGCTGTCTGCCGGGCCTGGCCCATTCCAGACTATACGTCTACAAGCCCCCCAAGTCTAGTGTGACATAGTGCATGGCTATGTTATGCTAGACTTAAGTTCTGTTCATGGCCGCGTAGGCCCAATCAACCATGACGGCATGGCCCTTGTGTGCGCAACTCAGGTGTGCGCATAGGACGGACTATACTGCGCAGCCCAAATGCGACAATGCGCACCGGTTGTCCCAGAGGCGCAGTCCTGTTTAGCCCATTAGACTATATCCGAATCCGCGACCTCGTAGGCGCGTCCGTGGTGACCATGTTCCATCCTGAGTAACACCCGTTCTTACATGACGGGGAGGGATGCGCATATGCTAGGTTTCCCGCCACAGTGTGACAGTAAAGACCCCGTAAGAAGAACACGTAGTTCTAACAAAAAAGACTCAGAGACCATCGAAAAAGACTTAGAGACATTTTTATAAACATTTTCGGTAAGACCATAAAAAAAGACTTATGGACTCACATAAAATAGGCACAAAAAAGACTTATGGACCTATTTTGCGTGAATTTATAAAGATTTTTCTAGAGCACAAGTTCAACCGACAAAAAGTACTCTTGGACTTACCGAAAAAGTCAATAAGTCCTTTTGGTGCCTATCTATACTACATATAAAGCATGAATGACTCTCTCTCCTAAATTTTAAGACTTACAAGAAATTATGCATGATTTACAACACTTTAATGCACCCAATTTTCAGAATTACAACAAAGTAAGCATATTGTACAACAAAATAAAGCGTAGTGTCATTTTAAAACCAAAATTCTATCAAACAACATTAATCCTATTAAAAGCACCCCTTCACTAAAACATACAACCATTTAAGCACAATATACAATAGCTGCAATCAATTTTCAGATTTACAACAAAATAAGCATAGTGTACAATAAAATAAGCATGGTGTAATTTTCAGAATTACAACATTAATGCTATTAAAGTGGTCAATGTTATTAATGACTATAATGACTACTACTTACAAGAAAAGAAACATAGTGTACAACACTTTAATGCACGTAATTTTCAGACGTACAAGACAAGAAGCATAGTGTACAACAAAACACCACATTAATGCTATTTAATGTAGCCAATTATTTAACTGGTCAATAAATACAATAATACAGTTATTAAAACACCCTTTACATACGAAATACAAATTATCAAGCATATTGTACAACCAAATTAAATACAATTCCTGCATTAAATTTCACTATTACAAATAATAAAGTACATTATACAAATATTCAAGCCCAAACGGGCCAAATGGGCTTGAGCCCGAACGGGCGCGGACCAAACGAGCTCGAGCCCGAACAGGCACGGGCCAACGGGTTCAAGCCCAAACGGGCACGTGCTATACAAAATTCTTGATATCCGTATATTTATTGTCAAAAAGAACATAATAAACTAAAATAAATTATTCATCGAAAAATTTTATTTCAAGGTACCCGCCGCTGCAACGCGCGGACGGCGGGTACCACGCTAGTTTTATAGTTATGTTTCATAAGATTTATCATTTATATATTTCCAAATAAACTAGGGACCAAAAAATATAATAAAAATTTTCAAAAATCCATATGAAGTTTGCAGCTACACTATAAAAATTGTGATTTCAGGGTATGTTGTGAAAATTTATAACTTTTTTTTGTTACAATATCACACTACAAAAATAAATAAAATAGATCAGGAAAATTTCGCCCAACAACTATGTTTGTCGGAAAAAAAAATACGGAGTAATAAATAACCTTTTGTTTTAAAATTTTCTGTTTTTCTCTTCTTAAAATGAGCAATTGCCAACAAGAACTATTCTTAGAACATGAACACATGAAATTCACTATCATTTATATATATGTTAGAGCAAAAATAGATGTAAGAGTAAATTACATAAATGGTCATTGTAGTTTGTCCATTTTTTCACATTTAGTCACAGAATTTTTTTTTGACAATGTCAGTCATTAAGGTTTCAAATCGCTACAGATCCAGTCATTAAAGTTTCAATTTCGTTACATAAATGGTCATTGTGATTTGAAACTTCAGTGACCATTTATGTAACGAAATGGACTGAATTTGTAACGATTTGAAACTTCAATGACCATGTATGTCAAAAAAAAGTTCAGTGACTAAATGTGAAAAAATGGACAAACCATAGTGACCATTTATGTAATTTACTCTTGATGTAAACTTATTACCATTCATGAAGTCAGACAAACCTAATTGACCACTAGACTAGAACTTGGTAGACTAGAACGTGGTATGCCTTAAAATTTGAGAAAATTCTTAAAATGATCTAATTTTGAAATAATGATTCACTTTCTATCTAAGGAAAGTCGATTTTCAAGATATGTCCATACGACTGACCGATTGTGCGACTTAATTAATTTTTTGACATGTGTCTCATTTCTAATAATAAAGTACAAGTGGTTTGTAGGTTATATAAGACACCCATAATTGATTTGACTTTATACTTTTTGTGCGGGTAATGACTATTGTCTTTTTGTGCAATCAAATTTTGTCTTTCTTAAGAAAACAAAATGTTGATACATAATCTGTCAACAAAGAGAACCTGTCAGGAATGGACCCGAGGCCGTAGCCCCGGGATCCACCTCCGACGGTCAAGTTAGTATTGATGCGATATAGCATACAAGAATTAGGTTTAGAGTAACCTGTTGTGTTGTGTTGTGAAGGGAATCCCAGCCATATATTTATAGGGCATGGAATAGGTTTTAGGCGTAGAGTGGGCCGCTGTCTGCCGGGCCTGGCCCATTCCAGACTATACGTCTACAAGCCCCCCAAGTCTAGTGTGACATAGTGCATGGCTATGTTATGCTAGACTTAAGTTCTGTTCATGGCCGCGTAGGCCCAATCAACCATGACGGCATGGCCCTTGTGTGCGCAACTCAGGTGTGCGCATAGGACGGACTATACTGCGCAGCCCAAATGCGACAGTGCGCACTGGTTGTCCCAGAGGCGCAGTCCTGTTTAGCCCATTAGACTATATCCGAATCCGCGACCTTGTAGGCGCGTCCGTGGTGACCATGTTCCATCCTGAGTAACACCCGTTCTTACATGACGGGGAGGGATGCGCATATGCTAGGTTTCCCGCCACAGTGTGACAGTAAAGACCCCGTAAGAAGAACACGTAGTTCTATAGTTGGGGTAACACTGACATTGCGATTGTGAGAGTCTCACAATGGTGAAGGTGGATCTCGTATGCTGCATCCTGGGTAAGGGCGTACCTTTTGTACCAGTAGCGATGCAGCATGGTGCGACAGAAGACATGCTTCTGTGGCAAAGGTGCGCGCTGTGCGCGACAAGGAGGTGCGAACATTACATCCGTCTTTACAACCGACAGAGGACGTCTCCCCTGCGGCAAGATGGTGCGAATATTTAAATCCGTCTTTGTACCGGGCTTGCAATACCTCTTACGTACGATCTGCTTCCAAATATACCTGAGTGACGCGTACGGAAACAGTGGTATTATATACCCTGGTAGCCCCCCAAGTTTGATGGTGCTACTCTTGTAGGAGCATTAAACTTAGTTATTCAAATCCTGAAAAACACTTAATGCAAATATTAAAAGTATATGCCGCGAATCGCAACATATAAAACCTAATGAAGTAAAAGATTAGCGTGAAGCAATATATAGCACATAGCATGTGAAATTAACACATAAGAGAAGTAGTAGTGCGAATTACACCTATCGTGAGGTTTTACAAACTACATAAATAATGAATTGTTGTTTCAATCGCACCGTGACCACGACTAATAGTTTCAATTGCACGCACAGACGCAGATGGATGTATCGTGACCACATAGACCCGAACGTTTGTGGATGATCGCAGATGAACATAACATGACCACGGCTTTTGTCCAGTGCGCTCATGGCGATTGACTAGCATCGTGGTGCCTGTTCAATAGCACGTAGCTAATCTGCGAAGATGTCCGAACGCACGGCCTAACGCGGGTAGATTTATCGTGGCTGCGTCGTGCAAACAAGCATACCAACCGTAAAAAACATTATGTGCGCTAATTAATTCGCGGCGAAAAAATAAAGTAGGTCCGATCATGCGGACTTAGTGTGACTATAGATAAAATTGTGTTTACCAAGTTAAAAGATTTACATAAAATCTTATGAATATTTAAAAGATAACATATCTTAACGCACGAATACCGCATCGGCCGGGTTTTAAAGTGCAACCCAAAAAAATAAAAAGTTTTAAAAACCCTATATTAATAGTTAGTGGCACAACAGGACCAGACTATATACGATTAGTAATAATCTGTTAACACCTATGCGGATATGAATACAGATAGTTGTAAAATCATGACAACTTTCATAATATTAATATATATGGTGCGACGTGTAGTTAATATTAAATAGTTTTAAAGTTACCGGCTTTTGAACTCGATGGTTGCTTTCCGGTAATGTGAGAGCACGAAACTTGTCGTAGTCATGTCCCACGGATGGCGCCATCTTGTTGATACATAATCTGGCGCGGGCTGGATCCAACGACTCTCCCTGGGACGTTCTTCGTTTTCTCAAGCCCTGAGTAGACCTGTCAACAAAGAGAACCTGTCAGGAGTGGACCCGAGGCCGTAGCCCCGGGATCCACCTCCGACGGTCAAGTTAGTATTGATGCGATATAGCATACAAGAATTAGGTTTAGAGTAACTTGTTGTGTTGTGTTGTGAAGGGAATCCCAAGCATATATTTATAGGGCATGGAATAGGGTTTAAGCGTAGAGTGGGTCGCTGTCTGCCGGGCCTGGCCCATTCCAGGCCTTGAAGCGACCAGCGTTCCAGACCCGACGTAGACCTGTCCCGAAGCGACCAAGGTTCCTCGACGTCGTAGACCTTCGACCAAGGTTTCTCGGACGTCGTAGACCTTTCCCGATGGTTCCTAGGCATGTCGTAGACCGACGAAGGCTCCCCCGAAGCGACCAAGGTTTCTAGGGTCGTCGTAGACCTTCGACCAATGTTTCTCGGACCGACGTAAACCGGCCCCGATGGTATCTCGGGCCGTCGTAGCGACTTGGAGAAAAAGTATGATTCCTCAAAAAATCAATATCTGTTCCTGTCACTTAAGTTTTTGTCCAATAAGTATATATAGGGGGTGGTAGTATTTGGAGGAAATGATGTGGAAGCACCGGTCGGCTTATGGAACCACCGTTGTGTGCTTCGTGCATTACGTCGAAGGCAAATACGCCCTCTAATCGATGTGTAACTTGCGCGCATCGGTGGGGCTTGATAAGACAAACAAGCCTTGGCGGTTTACCCTAACGACGAAGCGATGATGACCCGCTGAGGATGATGAATCGTGAAGCGATGATGACTCAGAGTGCCCCATCGTGAAATCGTTAGCGTAAACTGCCCGCATTTAGTTGGTTGCGTCTGCTGGCTCCAACTCGGGAGTAGATTATCTCTTTTTGATAATCTCAAGCCCGGGATGACGGTTTACAGTGAGCTATCCTGGATCGCCTCCTGTGACCCCCGACGCTGATTTCTAGCTCAGTAAGAACGTCACCCTGTCAACCGCAAGCTTTTGTGTCGCCATTCTTGCTATTGCCCCATCCGCATTGGGAAATTTGCTTTTCCAAAAAAAAGTTTCTTAGTCTTTTACCGTTCTCAAACCTCAAGTCTTCTCCAAACGAACACACGCTCCGACACAATCCACTTAAATCTTATGTGATTAGTTTCTATTTACTACTTACTTCCTCTCTTTTTCAATTTTCTCCCTTTTCAAGCTTTTATTAAGCTAATTTGCTTTTTCATCATTTCTTAATTCTTCTCTCTTATACTAAGTATTTCTAGTAATTTTCTTATAATCTTTTTCTTTTCATTTAGTACCTTACTAATATCTAACTATTAGTTCATTATTTAATTGAAAAACAAAAGAAATCCATTATGGTTTACTTTAATCTCTAGCCCTTTTTTCTAATTCTTTCTAGGTCTTTTACATCTCTCTGTATTTTGTAGAAATCAGCTTTCATAATTCTACCGTTCATTTTCCACTTATTTTAATTAATATTTTTATATAGCTTTCGAATTCAATAGCTTATAGTAATAATTTCTAATAGTTTTTTTTAATAAGTTTTAGGTACTTTTTATGATTTTAGGACTTATGTAGTTGTTAAATATATACCTTAGAAAAAGTTCTTGGTATTTTCCTAAATTAGTTTAGTTTTATTTTAAATTTAATAGTTTAATTAGTAATTAGTACATTAATTATATTCACTACATTAAAAGTCCTAAAAATATTGTTTTTCTTTTTCTTAAAGATTTGTTTTGTCCTTAGAATTGTCAAAAAAGGTAATTTTCCATCACCGTAGATTTTTATAGCTCTCGTTCCCTTTTAATTTTTGTACGGTTCTACGTTATTTCTAATTTACGTACGCGTTTTCAGGTTTTTCTAATTATTTTCTCCCTAATTCCTGGCTTTAGTTTTTCATTATCCATACGTTTATTATACGACATTTCTTTTATATTATCCTTATTCGATCACCATTATCCTTTTCCCATTCAAAATCCCCATCGCAATTCGCTAAATACAATTGCACGCCTCGCTTGGGACTTACGCCCGGGAACACACTATACCCTTGGTTTTAGCTTGTGCCTGGATTGCTGGACTAGATGGACCAAATCCTTGGCAGTTTTTAGTATGTGCACGAGCCAATCAATAAGCCTAAACCCCAGTTTGGAAACCTATTCAAGTTGGGTAAACCATAGCAATTTTCAAAAGCCTATAGGTACCTCACCCAGACACGGACCTTTTTCCAACCACTAGTACTTCAGGCACACTTTTCAAGGTACTGGTAAGTCACAATACGTTCCATTCTCAAAGTACTTGTAGGAACAGAGTTTCACCCCAATCAAGGTACTCGCGTAATGTAGCCAAGGAGTTCCCAATAGAATACCTAGAGCATCTGGCTTGTGATACCAATTTCCATAAATCCACAAAAAGCCTTAATCAACTCGAAAAAGTAATCTAAATCACAGACCTCGAAAAAAAGTTAAACATGTGTGGCAAGAAAGATACAGGGAGCGCCGCGCGGCGGGCTGTTGGGGAACAAACACCATCGTTTCAGAATGGTGTTGGGATTAAAAGGAAAATGCTGTTAAAAAAGAGAGTTTTCTGAATCAAGATAATGTTTTAGAACATAAGAATAATTGATCATGTTTTCAAACAATGGATACATACTTAAAAGAATTTAAGTATGTCCTCCACACGGGAACACAGTTCAGTATGGGCTTTGGTGTCTAAAAGAACTAACTCTCTTATTACTTGTGCAGGGCAAACCCAGAAGAGGAGCTTTAAGATCATTTAATTGTGATCAGGTGGTTGCTTTGGAAGCATGCAGGAGGACAAGGAGAATCCTGTCAGATTTTAAGGAATACTTTGGAGGAAAAGTTGCATTTGGGAGAGATGCTCTGGAGGCAGAATATCTGGCAAAGGAAACTATCTCAACAGGAAGTTTGATTTTGAGAATTGTTTCGTCATGTAAAGGAGCTCAGTCATCTCTTACAGTATCTCAGGTTTTGTGAACAAGAAGCAGTCCTGTGTTGTTCACTGACAAGAATGTCTTATTCTTCCCTGGTTTAAGTTTGTAGATGATAACTTGGGATTTTGAGTGGCACAAGAACCAATGATGTGTATGTTACGATACTAAAGAATACAACTCCTACTCCCGAGAGACGTACCATGTTTGGTAGCAAAAAAGGAAAAACTTGAAGAAGAACAATTCTATGGCACAGAGGATCAGGTCATGTGACTTTCAAGAATATCAACAAGCTGGTCAAAAAAGGCAATCTAGTTCGAGGTTTATCCTTCAAACTTTCAAGACTGATCATTCATGTTTGGCCTGTAAAGAAAGGGAACAACATAGAGCTTCATGCGAACACAGCGTTGGGGCAAAAAGACTATCAGCGCACAGAACCTTTGGAGTTGTTGCATATGGTTTGTATCTGGACCTTTCTGTTTTCAAGCCTCAAACCAGAAGGAAGTACTGGCTTAGTTGGTGACAGATGATTGCGTAGTTCAGCTGGTCTTTTCTTGGTATTTAAAGATTGATACTTTTGATGTTATTCATGTCTAATAATATCCCTGGAAAATTCATTGAGACTTCAAAGTTAGAGGTATTAGATGTTGATACATGGGACTGAATTCAAATAAGCTTACTGGATGATTTTTTGTGCCAACAAGGAATCAAGAGGTATTTAGCATTGCTGAACTCTAGCAAGAACGGAGTTGTAGAAAGGAAGAACATAACCTTGATAAAGAGCAGAAATGCTTGGCAAGATTCCACTCTTACTATTTAGGTTTGGGCTGAAGCAGTAATGGTCTGCTTGTTATATTTTTTGAACAGAAGTTCTATCACCCCAAAACCGCCAGGATGAAGACACCCTATGAGTCTATTATAGGCAGGAACAACCTAGCTCAAGCTTTATGGAAACCTTTTGATTCCTTCTTACTATCTTTAACACCATTGATAATTAGTGGGGAAGTTGATGGACAAGTCAGATGAAGGGATATCTATGGTACTGTCCCAATATTAAAGGTTCGGGTGTATACATTTACAAGAGAGGTTCAAGACTTTCTACATGTTGGGGAATCCTTGAGAGTCAGCCAAACCAAAAGGTAAAAGGTCCTANGGATCGTTGTTTCAATCGGGCTTGCTTGTTCACAAGCTCGTGATGGGTACCGTGCTTGTGGGTTCCGTTGCTGCCTGGTCTTGCTTATATATATGTGCGTGCCGGACTCGTTTCTCATGCCTCGTTGTGATTTGAATCCATCGCTTTCAAACGTGACATTTGTTGCTTGCGTAAGCCGGTTCGACTCATTTTATGCGGTTGTTAGAGGTGAAGGGACTCGTTAGGTGACTTGATCTGACGATGATGTTTCCATGCGTTGATTGAGCTTTGCTCTTGATCATGGCTACGGAGTCGTTTGGTCTTTGTTGCACCGAGCAACATGAGCGACCGTTTCCTTCCACGTGGATATATATAAGCAAGCGATGATGCACACGTCACACAAAAATCAATTTAAATGATTTTTTTGGTTTTGAAAAAAAGCAAAATATGATCGCACAAAAGTACAACAGGTGTCGGTAGCAAAAAAAAAAAAAAAAAAAAAAAAAAAAAAAAAAAAAAAAAAAAAAAAGCATGCACCAACAATTTAAGATTTTTAAAATAAAATATGGACAGGATACAATATCAATAAGCGCACACTCGATTCGTTGTACCGATAAAAATAACTTTTTTCTCTGGAAATCATCATGGTTTCAAGTTGACCATTTAAATTTCATTTAACTTTACAAGATAAATTTCCAAAAATACAATGTTTGTTTTCAACATTTCTAGTCGTGAAGAAATGAATTATATTCATTAAACACTAAATACAATAATATGGGAAATGTAAGCACCTAAGTAATTGCTTCTGCTTAAAGGTATCGAGAGTACCCATCTTTCTATTCTTGTATATCCAAATTATAACTTTATTTTAATTAACCAAACAGATTTAGAAAAACTTTTAACGACATTATTAGTTACATAATGATTACAATAGTACTCCCGCCCGAAAAACAATGGTCCGGGCTCGCTAAACCCACGACAACAGGCTCCAGAACCCCAGAATAATGGCCGAACTCTCCAGTCTAAGCCGGTCCGGATCAAACACACTGACCTCCAAGGGCCGGTCCACTGCATAATCCTCCTAAGAATTTCAGGCGTCTTGAAACCGAACCACGGACGCACTCCAGCGCCGGACCAACCCCAAATGTCAGACTTTGGACTAACCAATAAAGAGTAGTAGTACTACCAGCTATCTATATAGCTGACCAAAGCAGACCCAAAATTAGGAAAGCGACAACCCCCTTCTGAAGGAAACGCCACTCACGATTATGGGACACTACAAGTGAGTCTGAGGGTTGTTCACCTGAAAATGTCGCCATCATAGTAACGAAGTCCCCAGAAACCGAAACGAGGGGGTGGGGGTGTGCCATTGTATAAATAGACCACTCACTTCTCTCAAACGTAACACACCAACAATTCTCTCCACTCTAACACTCTATCTCTCCTAAGACCCTTACTACTCTCACCACACTGAGTGACCGCGGAAGTCCCTTTCCGCTGGTGAGGCTAACGTGTTTTCTTTCTTAGCAGCTTACATCTATCTTAAAAGTCCGAAATTCAGTCCATCAAGAGCAGCTTAAACTAGATTTTGAGGTGAGCCCCAATTTTTACTAAAGTGGCGCCATCCGCATTAACACTCGTCAACGTTAACTACGTTCCAAAGTAATCTAGCCAAATGAGTAATCCGCGACAAGTGCTCCAAATACCCACCCAAGAGCTCCGCGTGCGGAATACCTTAGAACAGGAGAAAAGCCACGGAACAATGTGCAATACCATTGCCAGATGCGGCAATAAAGGAGTTGCGACAAGCCTACTGATGAGACGAAAGTGTACCGCTTTGTAGGTGGTCATTTAAGCCCTAATCGTATAAATGTGATCATATATTTGCCCTCCCACTAACGTCATCTCTTCCTATTGGATGTTTGACCTTGATGTGTTGACTCCTTCTATGAACTATGTGCCTGTTAGGGAGGAGAATCAAGTTGTTCATTCATTCAGAAGAAGATTCACAGTTCATAGTTCATGGTGTCAATGTTAGTCCTACAGATGTTCCTGATACATAATCTATTCCTGTTGACAAGGAGCAAAGTACTGTTGAAAAGGAGAAAAGTACTGTTGATAAGGAGCAAAGTACTGTTGACTCAGCTCCCATAATCTCTGATGAAGATCAAGCTATTCAAGATGAACTCAATAGGATGCTCTTTCAAGAAACACTTGCAAAGTCCTATGAAGATGATCAAAGACGAGCCTATGAAGCAGAGAAGACAAAGGGAAAATCTACGAACCCATCTCACAGTACTTTGGACAACAGCACTTTGGATCCCAGTACTTTGGATCAAAGTACTGCTGCTCAATTTGAAAGTACTTCTGGGGGAGTCAATTCAAACACTTGGACCAACACTGATGATTTTCCTGGTCCATCTATACCTCCTTTTGAAGAATCAGATGATGAGCTGCAAGAAGAAGGAATTTTCTCTCAACAAGGTCCTGATCTCACAAATTTGGAAGATGATCTTACTGTTCCAACACTCACACTTCAAAAGTACATAAGAATCATCCTGCAAATAAATTATTGGTTCTCCTACTTCTGGTGTTCTTACAAGATCCAAAGCTAAGAGTATCACTAAGCCCCATAATGCTTTGCTTAGCTTTGTTTACAAACAAAACAGGATGAATCATAAGGATCAACAGACATGTTTGTTTGCTTGCTTTATCTCTCAAGAAGAACCCAAGAATATAGCTCAAGCTTTAACTAAAGAAAGCTGGGTTGAAGCTATGCAAGAAGAGCTTCTACAGTTTAAGCTTAAAGAGGTTTGGGCCTTATGTGATTTACCTGATGGCTTGAAGGTAATTGGTACAAGATGGGTTTTCAGAGTCAAAAGAGATGAAAGAGGTAATGTCATCAAGAACAAAGCAAGATTGGTTGCACAAGGATATAGACAAGAAGAGGGAGTGGATTATGATGAAGTATTTGCTCCTGTAGCAAGAATTGAAGCAATAAGATTATTCCTTGATTTTGCCTCTTACATGGGATTTCCAATTTATCAAATGGATGTCAAGAGTGCCTTTCTTTATGGCAAAATTACAGAAGAGGTATATGTTAAACAACCTCCTGGTTTTGAAGATCCTGAACATCCAAACAAAGTCTACAAAGTTGTCAAAGCATTGTATGGCCTTCATCAAGCTCCTGGAGCATGGTATGAAAGACTCTCAAATTTTCTATTACAACATGGTTATAGGAGAGGAGCTATTGATAAGACTTTGTTCATTAAAAGAGACAAAAAGGATATCATGCTTGTTAAAGTTTATGTGGATGATATTATCTTTGGGGCTACAAAACAGTCCATGGTGAAAGAGTTTGAACAGCTCATGCAAAAAGAATTTCAAATGAGTTCAATGGGTGAATTAACTTTCTTTTTGGGGCTTCAAGTTAAACAATCAAGTACTAGTATTTTTATAAGTCAAGATAAGTATATCACAGACATTCTTAAGAAATTTAATCTCAGTACTATCAAGCCACTCACAACACCCATTAAATCTTCAAATTCACTTGGTAAAGATGAAGATGGAAAGCCAGTGGATGTCAAGCTTTACAGATCTATAGTTGGGTGTCTTATGTACTTAACTGCATCAAGGCCTGATATCATGTTTGCTGTATGTCTATGTGCAAGATATCAAGTTTCACCCAATGTTTCTCATATGAATGTTGTACAGAGGATTTTTGGTTATCTCAAGCATCAACCTAAGTTAGGATTGTGGTATCCTAAGGAGTCCCCTTTTCACTTGGAAGCTTTTTCAGATAGTGACTATGCTTGAGATAATTATGATAGAAGATCAACCACTGGAGGATGCCAATATCTTGGAAGAAGATTGGTTTGATGGCAATGTAAGAAACAGACAATTGCAGCAACCT
Organism: Artemisia annua; assembly: GCA_014162995.1. NCBI lineage: Eukaryota > Viridiplantae > Streptophyta > Magnoliopsida > Asterales > Asteraceae > Artemisia > Artemisia annua. Next base: position 86,342 of record LBNU01006023.1, on the reverse strand, counting down.
CATCTACTGAAGCAGAATATGTTGCAGCTGCAAGTTGTTGTGGACAAGTATTGTGGATGCAAAATCAACTCTTGGACTATGGATTCAATTTCAAGAATACTCCTATCAAAATTGATAATGAGAGTACAATCTGTATTGTGAAGAATCCTGTTTATCACTCCAAGACCAAGCATATACAAATTAGGCATCACTTTATTCGAGATTGTTATGAGCTGTAACACCCCAACCCGAAAAGGGCTAAAGTGTAACATTATGGAGTCAAATCAGAACACAAGTGAAACGAAGATACATTTCTAATACAAAGTTTACAAGGGTTACAAAGGGAAACTAACAAAGTACGAGATACAAAAGGGGCAACGATAAAAGAACTAAGCCCAAGTACAATATACTAAGCCCAACATCAAATACTTCTAATCATCTCTAGTCCAGCCAGTAGCTAATCAGGGTGAAGTCTTCTAAGCCCAAAATAAGATCTCTCATCCATAAGCCCAACTTCCTACTAAACCTGCCGCATGAGAAAAGAAATGCGGCTGAGCTACGAGAGCCCAGTGAACAGATATGAAAGTAACAAGCAATATAGAATGATATAGATAAGACAATGGAAAGGTAAAGTACAACATAAAGGAAGTACAACCGAAGTAAGAAGAACCTGTATTAAAGTTGTAAAGGTGTAAGGTATAAAGGTATAATGGTCAGGTCAGTTATCCACCACGAGCCCAAGTCAAGTCAAGTATCAAGTCAAGTCAAGAAATCAAGTAACCATGCATCCGGAGGGGAGACCTCGGGATACCAAGTATAATATGAGGGGATACCTCCAAGGGTTGGAGTAGCTAGCTCCCAAGATGTGAAAGACGTGTATCGCACACACCATCAGTCACCAAGTATATAACAAGTAATATCATGATATATCCATCGAAACAAGTAAACAAATCTAGGATGCATCCATACGCCCCAGTCGGCCAAGTACTTCCTCTACATAACAAGTCAAGTAAGGGACGGGATAGGTCATCACTCTCCTACCCTAGAGTCATGCCATCGGTGCATCAATGACACGGACATGGAACCCCCATGCCTAGTATACAAGTGGTGGCTCATAGTCTCAAACTGTGGGACAAGGGTCAAGTCAAATATCAAGTGTACAAGTACAAGGTTCATATCAAGTGGTTCAAGTCAAGAGTCCATATCAAGTGGTTCAAGTCAAGTTTCATATCAAAGGTTCAAGTCATGATTCAAATAAAAAGGTTTCTTATCAAGGCCCATAGTAAAAAGGTTCAAGATGGAAAGGTTTATACCAAGGTTCATACTGAGAAGGTTCATGTGAATTTCATGTTTAAGGTTCAAGGTAAAGGTTCAATAGTGAGAGAGTACGTAGAGTTTAGTGTAAAGTTTCATGTCATAAGTTCAATGTAGAGGTTCATATTAGGTTCCAAATAAAAGTTTATGGCAAGGGTTCAATTCAAATGTTTATGTCAAATGTTCATTTAAAAGAAATCTTTTGATAATGGTTCTCATGAAATAAAGGTTTTCAATGAGGTAGTCCTTAAAATAAATATTCATAAAATTAGTGGAACTTCATATAAAAGTGGTGTTACATAATGTTCATAACCCTCATTTAAAAATAGTTTTTTTTTCCTCAAAACATTTTCATAATATAATTACTAAAAGTTTTCACATCCGGTTATAATATTAAAAGCACTTTCAAAATATCAAGGGCTATATCAAGTTCAAGTCAAGGTTTGAATCAGGTATCATAGTATAGGTTCTCAAGTCAAGGTATAAGTCAAAGATCAAAGTAAGTGATTTTAACATAGGGTTCAAATCAAGGTTCAAGTCAATATTATCATATCAGGTTTATTATATCAAGTGTATCGTGACAAGGTTATTTCAAGGTTCAAGAATCATAGTGTAAGTTTCAAGCAAGGTTCAGTTTTAAAAGGATCATAGCAAGGTTCAATAATCAAGGGAACATAGCACGATTCAATAATCAAGGGAATATAACAAGGTTCAATAATCAAGGGAACATAACAAGGCTCAATAATCAAGGGAATATAACAAGGTTCAAGATATCAAAGGAATAAGAAAGACAAGAGTGTATAAGAAACCTGTAGATAGGTCAGAATATCTGTACCTTAACCGAAAGCAAACCAAAGAGAAATTCACACGAATGAATACGGAACGAATTACTCCCACTTCACGGAACCTATACGAATTAATAATCAAGTGTTACTTTAGTTAAATATAATTAGGTTATCCGTTTTAGTATACTTTCCATTTTTAATAACTTTCTATTTTAGGTAACTTTCCAAATTTCGTAATTTTCCAAAATTAGTAACTTTCCGAAATTAGTAAATTTTCATATTTAGTAAGTTTCCTAAAATAGTAATTTTATATTGTCGGGTTATAGATTACAATTAAATAAACTTTAATGTTTAACATAACCAATATCACATATTAGGGTTTATTAAGACAACTTAATATAGTTTAGGTTCTTATATGTCATTTTAACAAAGTACAGGGTTTAATGTGAAAGTTATAGAATACAACTCCATGAAAGTTTATGTAAAAAAGAAGAACGTGGAGTTGTCTTCCTCATTCGAAATCGACCTAGCGCATTTACGTAGTCATTTTCTTTAGTTTTCATGCATTTCAATTTAATTCATTTTAACAACAACTTATAAGTATGAATAAGTCACTGGTTATACATTCAATATAGATTCGAGGTTTTGACATAATACAAGACCCAATAATTTATCGATATCGTTATCAGTGGTTATTTTCATATACGGTTCTATCGTTGTACGAATGAGAATTAAACTAACAATTTACTAATAATTATATCTACCATGCGACCCATATTATATCTCGAGAATTACCTCCGTGCCAAACAGGAATAGATCGAAAACGAACACGAATGACCCAACCCAAACACTATCACCCACACGATGTTGTAGTCACTTTTATAAACCATGATCTTGTTATTTTATGCTTGTCGATATCATGATTTTATGTGGTGTATATATACGATTTCATGCAACTTATATTCGATCATAGACATGCATGCTTGCCGATACAAGAAGACATGAACGCGACTGAAAAAAAAGAAAACATATAAAGAGGAATTGAACAAGGTCGAAAAGGTTACCCTCGTAGCGTATAAACAAGAAGAAAAAACAACGATCGAGTGCTCAGTTACAAACCAGCCGAGACCCAAACGATTACCACCCCACAACCAGAAAATAATTGCCCGCGTCCACACTCCTTTTGTCGAACAGCCAACTCAGAACTGGTACGGACAAGGGGAATCCGACTGTTTAATTAAAACAAAGCATTGCGATGGTCCCTGCGGATGCTAACGCAATGTGATTTCTGCCCAGTGCTCTGAATGACAAAGTGAAGAAATTCAACCAAGCGCGGGTAAACGGCGGGAGAAACTATGACTCTCTTAAGGTAGCCAAATGCCTCGTCATCTAATTAGTGACGCGCATGAATGGATTAACGAGNAACATGATCTTGTTATTTTATGCTTGTCGATATCATGATTTTATGTGGTGTATATATACGATTTCATGCAACTTATATTCGATCATAGACATGCATGCTTGCCGATACAAGAAGACATGAACGCAGTGACGAAGCCAGGATTTAACATGTGGGTGGGCCAAATATCAGTTAGCACTTAAATAAATTCACGGCATTACTGTATTTTAGTTCTAATTTTCTATTTTGAACACATGGCTCCTCCGCGTGGAGGGAACCTGGACGTATATTTGTGTTGTGGTATTGATTTTGTTAAAAAAAATCGTTTTTTCTTAAATGCGTACGATCCCTAAAATTATGTGTATAGTATCGTTTGGGTTTTCCAAATGCACTGCTCAATGTGTCTCGTGGTTCCGAGTCTGCTCTTCATAAATAAATAAAAAGAAAGTAACAATAAGCTAATAAAAAAATCAATATCATTCTTTCATCTTCAAATAAATTATTGCATGTATAAATTAATTTCAATGACAAAGTATGAGTTTTGAAAATATATAATATCATAAGCACCGACAAATTTATATAAATGAAAAGTCATAAGGTATAATAGAGTGATACCTATGTCTCATTTTGATATGCCTTTTGTTTATAAAATTTGGGCGGGCCAACTTATCTTTAGCGAGGCAATTTAGTTTAACATTATAACTTTTATAAGTATCTTGTGGAAGTTTGGGGTGGGCTTTGGCCAACCCTACTTAAGACATAGCTCCGTCCCTGCATGAACGCGACTGAAAAAAAAAGAAAACATATAAAGAGGAATTGAACAAGGTCGAAAGGGTTACCCTCGTAGCGTATAAACAAGAAGAAACAACAACGATCGAGTGCTCAGTTACAAACCAGCCGAGACCCAAACGATTACCACCCCACAACCAGAAAATAATTGCCCACGTCCACATTCCTTTTGTCGAACAGCAACCAATACGATCAACACCACACACAACCTCCTTTGCCTCCTTTGTTGTGCTATGGTTCGGTCAGAAATAGGAGAAAACAAAAAGTAGCCGCCAATATTTTAGTTATAGGTTTTAGGGTTTTATGTGTTTTGTGAGTTTTGTAAATATGTCGTATATTTGTATGTGTTTAATAAAACGTGTGAGGTGGGTTCAGTTATAGGAAAGAAACGAGTGAAAGCTTTGAGACAAAAGGAAAGAACTGATTTTTAGAGATTTGTTAGAATGTTTACCAAGGATATCCTAGTCACAATTATGTACCAAATCACGATTATATTTAAGTGTAACAAAATAAAAGGTTCGGCTAAGGATCAAAGAAAACATGCACAATATTTCAAATGTGTACAAATGTGTTAAACATAAGTCTAAATATTCGTATTACAAATATATGCTCAATTATTAACATGTTAAGTACTTAGGTTATATTCGGATGCAATGTCTTAAATATTTAAACGCATTTTATAAATTTGAGATCAAAGGGTATTTTGGGTATTTTACGTATTCAGAAATTTTGGGTTTTACATGAGCACAGACTCATTAATGTTGTCAAGGTCCACACAGATGATAATGTAGCAGATTTACTCACAAAAGGCTTTGATGTTTCAAGATTCAAGCATTTGGTGGTAAGTATTGGTATGATAAATTATTAAGCTACTTTTGAAGGGAGGCATTAGTAGTTAGTCATTATTTGAGGGGAGGCTACATATATCATTCAACAGAAAAGAAAATTTTATTCATTGACATTCAAAGTGATTACATTAATCATTCAAGAACCACAGACACAAAACAAACTGAGATACATCATCAACACAACCTACATCAACCCTACCCAACCTACACCCTACACAACCTACTCCATAGGCCTTTTTCCTTTTCCCTGATAAGTGTGCTTTCCCTTTTGAGCATTATTTCTCTTGTCATCAAAAGATGATTGCATTCTTGGGCAAGCTAGGAAAAGCACTTGCTTTGGAGGTCTCTCTGGTCTTGCAGGCTTCTCTTCAACAGGAACCTTCATGTTCTTCAAGGCAGACTATAGAGCTTGGGTCAAGGCTTGTGGTAGTTCTTTGGATAGTGATGTAGCTGGAGCAGAAGTTGAAACCTTTTTCTTAGGTTTTTGGTTTGTTGAACTTGATGCAATAGGAGGAAAGTAACTACTCCATCCTGGATTAGAATCAGAATCAGAGTCAGAGTAGTACTTGATCTCTGAGTCACTGGAGTCATCAGATGAGATGTATATCAATGGGAAGTTACTCATGATGAAGTTAGGGTTTTTGAGATGAAGATAAGTATTTGTGATGAAGAAAAGTGTTAATGAAAAGTTCTTTTTATAGGCAAGAAAGTCTTATGGGTTATTAATGTTGATCATTCAATTATACTTGCCTTGGTAGTTTTGGGGAGTAAATATGGAAAGTATTAAATGTATCGGGTTGACTTTCAAAAGATATTTTGGTCAAAAAGTCAAAAAGATATTTTAATGAGAAAGTACTGCTTCATGTTTGGGATGAAAGTACTGCTTTGGGAAAGTGCTGCTCTAAGGGTACTGCTGACGTGTCACGTACTGCTATGTGGAATGTACTGTTCTAACGGTCATATATACGGGGAATGGAGATATATGCCAAAATAACGGTATCCGTATTAAATGGGATTTGAGTTTTTAAATCTTATCCATATTTAACAAACCCTACCGCCTTTTTTAATCTCACTTTTCCACATTCACAAACCCTACGCTATCACTTTTATTCTCAATTCACCCTCTTCATACCACTTCATTCATCCATACAACTTCACAAATGGCTCGTTCCACTTGCACTCGCCATAATATGATCGCTAATTTGGATAAGACGGAGTTGAATGTTGATTTTCACGCTGTGATTGATTTCCTTACTGGGTCTTCCATCAATTATTCTCTATTGGTCAATCCGGATATAATTGGGCCATGGATTCAAGAATTTTGGGCTACTACTAAGTCAGGATGGGAGGAACCAGATATCTCATTTGTTACGGCTAATGTTGTTGGGCGTGATATTCGGATCACAGAGGCTAGTATTCCTGCAGACCTTATGTTTCATGATTACTGTGAGGTTTGACAAACAAGTACTTTGGAACACACTTCGAGACATTGGGTATGAGCGTTCACTTACCAAACTTACATTTGAAAAACCCTTATTCAGTCCACATTGGAAGTACTTGATTCATGTTCTACTTCATTGCCTCAGTAACAAAAGTACTGTTTGGAATGAATTTAGTCAGACCATAGCATCTGCCTTAGTGGGATTAGCTACCAATCAACCCTTCAACTTTTCATTCATGATCCTTGATGGTATGCACAAACACATCAAGCATGGTTCACCATTTTTGATGTATCCCAGGTTCATTCAGGTCTTTTTGAACAAACAGCTTGAGGGTGTTCCTAAACCTCAAAACTTCTTGCCAGCCATTACCCTTCCTGACAAGGTGTTCACGTTTATGGCTACCAAGAGTGCCAAATTTTTTGGAAGGAATACACCTCTCACTGCTCACATTTTGGAGGTAGCTCAGGCTGTTAGAGATGCAGCACATGATGATTCAGATCATGAGCCTTCAGATGCTCAATCTCAAGATCAAGCATCATCTCCACATACTGAGCATTCAGGGGCACAACCCATACCATCACCAGATCATGAAGTCTCTCAACATACTGCTCTTCATCAAGATACTGTTCTTCATGAAGATGTTTCCCAATATACTGCTTCAAGGGAAAGGACTGCTTCTCTGCAAGGTACTGCCATTGCAGAATCAGACCCTGGTGAGAATCAACCACCCACCCCCAATGATTATACTTCCACGGATGGTTCTCAAACATCTGGAGGAGATGAGGGAGTGATGGCTGATAAGGAGGCACCTGTTCAAGAGGAAGTTCTTGATAACTATGCATTGACAAGAGAATTAAGGAGATTGAAGAGAGCTTATGATGTTCAAGCTACTGCTATGGCCAAGATACAGAAAAAGTATAAGGAGTTAAAGAAGTTGGTTAGGCCTCTCATTCAAAAGCATACAGAAGGTCTCCAGAAGCCTAAAAAGGTTTCTAAGTCTACGAGGAGGAGGCTAAGGAAGTTATCTTCATTCACATTGGGGAGGAATCAGGAAGATGTGAATCTGAATGAAGATACTGTTCTTAATCAAGATGCTAATCTCAATGCCAATCTTCAAGATGTTGATGAAGATGCTGTTGATGAAGATGCTGTTAATAAAGATGCTGTTAATGAAGATGCTGATCTCAATTTTGAAGATGTTAATTCTGGTCTTAATGAAAATATTCCACAAACACCACTTGAAGACAATATTTCTCATCAAGATACTGTTGGAAGAAAGAGTGATGAGAATGAGCAAAAAGATCTTCAAGATGCTAATATTCAAGCAATAAGTGGTGATAAAGAAGAATTGGATTTGGAAGGTACTGGTGTTGAAGTTGATCAAGGTGCTGCTCATCAAAGTACTGTGAGGCAATTTTTAGTCACACTAAGAACCTTTAAATTTTGAAGAAGATGTGGGTCCATCCAATCCAGTTCAGGAAGAAGAGATTATAAAACCTTCTAATAGTGATGATGAGACCATTGCTGAGATCATGCTAAATATGTCCAGACCTGGAGGTATTGTTATTCCAGGAGTTGAACACACTCAAGATCTGCAACCTTCTCCTCAACCTACTCAAGAAACTGATCCTAAAGACAAAGGGAAAGGAATCTTGGTAGAACCAGAGAAAAAGAAGAAGAAGAAAGAATTCACTTAACACAGATAAGGTCTTTTCAAGAAGCTAAAGGTGAAGAAGCTGCTAAACAGTTACAAGCAGAACTTGATGCTGAGTTTGAAAAAGAAAGAGATATTGTTGTTCAAACAAGAAGATCAATGACAAAAGCTCAAGAAAGGAATTATATGATGAGTTATTTGAAAGGTCGAGGATACAAAGGTCTACAGAAGTTAAAGTATCAAGAGATGAAGGATTTATATGATGCTGTCAGAGAAACTTATCAAAGGCAAGTAGATGGCATTATTGGTTTTGATACTGAAGAAGGAAAACAGATGATGGAGGCTAGTAATAAAAGGAAAAGAACAACAACTAAAACACGGCCATCAAAGAAGTCTAAATCTGTAGTGGAATTAAGAGCAAACACAATTGATGAACTGAGGAATTATCTAAGAGTTGTTGACTTTGGGCTTCCTAAGTCAAAAGAAGATGCTGCTACAAAGGCTAAGATATCTGATTTGGAAGTGATTGAATCAGAGAAAGATGGAGATTATTTTGTTTTCCATAGAGAAGATAACAGCTTCAGAGCATTCAATTTGTTGTTGAATGTATTGCATCTTATAGACAGAGAAGATTTATTTCATCTACACCAACAAATTCAAGCTTATTTTGAACACATTCCACTCAAAGGAATTTGTGTATTGTTGCTGGGAGATCTCACAACACTATGGGAAACAGAGGAGACAAGCACAGATGATATTTGGAAGAATCAAGAAGTCTGGGAAATTCAAAGTTGGAGATTCTTTGAAAAGGCTGGTGTGCATGTTTTAGAGTTGGAAGATGGTACTATGATCCATATGTTAGCTGAAAGAAGATATCCTCTTACAAGAGGTCTGATGATGAGGATGCTGGATCATGGTATGGAAGTATAGCAAGAGGATGAAACTGCTCTAATGGTGATTAATTTGTTCATTAATTGGACAATATTAAAAGATGATGATATTTAATTACTGGTATGGTCTTAATTATTTAAAATCTTTTGAATAAACAAGTACTTTATTCAAAGTACTGCTGATCAAACAGTACTTTCACAAAGTACTGCGTGCAGCATAAAACCAGTAAAATCTTTTTGAAATAACAATTTTTGTCATGTGCAAAATACTTTTTGAAGCACAAAGGTTTACAGCCACAAATTGTTTTTGGGGATGAACATGGTGTTAGTACTTGTGCTACGCAACAAATGGTATTCAACTCACCATGTTTAACAAACAAGAAAGAGTTTGACTCATCATGAGGGTACGGCTCTGATGTGATAATCAAATTCGTTTTTAGTTGGCAATTTACTAAAAATTGTATGGTTTCAACTCACCATATCTGTGATAAGTGAAGAGTTGACTAGCCCACAAGAAAATGGCTTGTGGTAAAGGCTGTGGAAAATCCATTTGTATGGTAATTAGTTCACCATGGTTGTGATAAAAGAACTAACTAGTCCAAAAGCAAACGGCTTTTGGTAAAGACTACTCAAATCCGTTGATAGTTGATGATTTGCTAAAAATCATATGGTTATCAATGTACCATGGTTTACTTAACCTAAACATTGGCTACTCCAGAGTTAATGGCTTTGGTAAAGAGACATCAAAATCCATTAATTTTCAATGATTCACCTCTCACAGGAGTTAACACACCTGGAAGTGATGAGAATAACATGAAACTTAACAGATTTGATGTACCTTGAGTTGCTGAGTAGCTGAGAAGAATTAAAGTTGCTGTAAAGACAGAATTGTTGCTGATAAAGATTGCAGATACTAACTACACACTGATGGAAACATAATAACAACGAGTATGACTTTAAAAGATACAACATTTCCTTGAAGATACAGAACCTTGGATATTACAAAAGAAACTTGAAGTCAAGCAAGTAGAATTCAAGTTAGGGGAGGATTGTTGGGGTATAAATGTCAAAGTACTGCTGGAGTATACAAGTCAAAGTACTGCTGGAGTATACAAGTCAAAGTACTGCTCAAAGTCAAAGTATTGCTCGTTGATAAAAGTCAAAGTACTGCAAGGGTTAAAGACTGACGACATGCAAGATTAGATTAAGGAATATTATGTAAATTCTAGAATATTCTAAGTTAGAGTTAGTTTACTTGTCGTTCAAGAATTGTAAACCGACTAGGGTTTTCCTTGTGTCTATAAAAGGACTCCTAGGTTGGCATTAGAGATATACGTTTTAGAGATAAACTACAAGTTCGATATTAGAGTTGTTAGGGTTGTTTGTGAGTCTGTGTACGAAAGCAGATTCAAAGTGTTAATAGAATCGTTAAAGTTTATCATTCTTCTTAAGCTTTGTTCAAGTAGATTCCGCATATTTAACAAAGTCATTTAGTGTTTCATTGTTAGTAGTTTAGGATTTATCCAAGACTGCTAAGCCCTTAACAAGCTACATAGTTAGTTTGGTCAGAGTATATCGATCCAACACACCCTCAAACGGGCCATACACACGTAGCGAGCATAGCTAGAGAGCTTTCGAGCCTCTATATAAATATATTTGTATTATACATATTTGACATATAAATAACTCACTGGATAATGTGAACGTATGTCTAATGATAATTACTTGCTCTCTATTTAACTAAGTGTGTGTATATATATATATATATATATATATATATATATATATCTCTGAGAATGAACTTCTTTAACCCTAACGCTCACCAGATGTTTGTATTCTCTATGGTTATTAATAACATGATATGCAATGTTTAAAACCCGGGTTGACCCGGCCGGTTAAACCTTAAATCGGTCAAGTGACCAGATGCTGGTTTTGAGAAAAAAACCCGATTGAACCGTAAACCGAAAGCTCGACTGGGTCTATTAGAAAAATGATTTTTAAAACATTATTATTGTGCGTATGAAACTTTTTAGTACGATTGCATATGGATCTTGGATCCACATCTGTAGATCTGGGATTGATGTTAACTTGACAATAACCACTCCGTATGGCTTCACAGTCTATTTTGAGTTTTTACCATGAAGAAAAAAATAATTAAAAATAATAATAATAATAATAATAATAATAATAATAAATAAATAAGGATTCTTACTATTTTTCTCTTCTTTCTATTCAATTTTTTGCATTTTTTTTAATACTTTCATTTTTCTTTTAAAACTTTCATTTTTTTCATGGTTTATATCTTAATAATTTAATATCACTACATCAAAAGTCGATTTCTTAGTTGATTTTATTGTGAATATTAATTTTTACAATGATTTTAATGTTAAGCTTCCAAATTAAAGTGAAAAACATCTATCTTCACTGTTTAAATGAATTGTGATTTTAAACTTTCATATCTTAAATTTGTCATTTATATAAAAACTTATGCATAATTGTCGAATAGAATTCAAATTTGACTATCTTTTAGTTTTTATGTGTTTTAACGACTTTGATCGATAAACTATGATATGAAAATGAAAATATAGAAGTTATTACGGAGTAATTTAAAAGAAAATAGGTTATTAAAGAAGTGGACGGAAAAGTTATTCCTAACTTTTGAATTTTTGATAGCATATGCTTTCGTCACAATCTACTACGTATCAAACAAGGTTAGGTAACAAATGACGATACTACTATTTTAATAGTGATGACGTATTTTAATTTTTTTATTATTTCTTCCAAATATTTTATTGTAGCATGTAAAGTTTGATATTTTATTTGCGGATTAAAATCCTCGTTTTGTTATAAAAAGTGGTTATGATGGCACCATTATACCTTTTTTATGGTAGATTTAGTGTTGTGTGAATGATAATGTAACATCGATGTAGAAATGAATTCGATGTAGATTCAATATTTTTTAAAAATCTAATAAATCAATCATAGTCATTCATTTTTTTTTATCAAAACAAAAAATAAACTTTCACCATTTAAAAAAATAAATAAATATCTCGCAAACCATTAATCGTTACGCAAAACGAATCATACCATCACAACGAGAATTAAATCATCTTTCTATAGACGGACAATTCGATAAACTTTGAACCATTTTTTTTCAGTTAATCTGGAAAAATCACATGTGATTTGTATCACAAATAAATCACATGTGATTTTTCCAAACGTAACTGGAAAAAAAATAGCGAAAGTATATCGAAGTGTCCGTCTACTGGAAGATAAAAAATATTCGTCGCGATAGTGTATTTTTTTCACTTGACAATTTACCGTTTGCAAAATATTTTATTAAAAAAAAGAGGTGGAAATTGGTTTTTTATTTTGATAAAAAAACAATGAGTGCTATGATTGGTTCATTAGATTTTTAGATAATTTTGGTTCTACATTGATCTCAACTCACTAAAGCACTAGGTACTGTAATACCCACTTACACGTGTCAGTTTGCTACATCAACGTCATATCAGCAACTCAATCAACTCACTCATACACCAAAATACCCTCTCCCTCATAACATGCCAAAAGGGTCCCACCAATCTTTTTTTTTTCTTTTTCTTTTTTTCCCCCTATCTTTTCAAACCAACTAATTTTCATTCATTAAATTAAAATACAAATAACAACCCATTTATAAATCACAGTATCGTGGCACCCAACTTACATACACAACCCATTTATAAATCATAATTCTGCACACACACTTACATACATAGTACATAACTACATACACAACCCATTTATAAAGAAAAAACAAACAAACACAAACAACAAAACACAAAATTGCGCTCGACAATTTTCTGGCACCCTCAATCGCGAAACTCACCCACAGCATCATGGCACCCAACTAGCGACACCATTTTCGGTTCCACCTAGAACTAACGAGTTATGTGCGCCATGGTAACAAGTGCTCTTACACCCCGTCTAAGTGTGTGAGGCACAAATAAAAAGAAATTATGTAGTGTTCAAAATACGGTGAGTGAAAGGGTGTGTTTAGCAAAAGTAACAATAGTAGTGAGTAGTAGCCACAAGTAGTAGTTGTTTTTCTTATAAAATGTTAGATTACGTAGCTATAGGTGCAATCATAATATGTTAAATGATCGCTCCAAAATACTACTTTCTGAAGTATTGAAAAATGAATATTTTTAAAAAAAATTAGATAAAGCTACTTGTTGTTTGACAAACGAACATTAAAAATCACAATGTTCAACACTCTGAATGTAATGATGACGTTGAGGTTGAATAACATTGAGGCACCAAAAGCAACATTCCAACTAAACAAAGGACTAAAAATGAAAAAGAAATAAAAAAATGAATAGACCTTGACCTCACCTCATGTGAATGCAAATACATTACAAAAGCAAGGGTGACGAAATTGACTACGTATACAAAACACATGAAACCCAACTGACGTCATCATTTGCGTCACACCAATCCCTTCACACGTTTTCAATTTATAATAGCTTTCACTTTTTGTTCATCTGGGTCATTTTGAAACATGATTTTTATGACATAGGGTCGGTTGTAGATTCTGATTTAACCATCTCAGTATTTGGTTCTTGTTAGGTACTATTATTGTTATGTTTGTTTCAGTTATAATTTTACTATAGCATTCAAGATCATCATTGACTTGTTGAAATTTGTTACTTTTTTAGGTTTCTGACTTGACATTGCGAGCCGACTAATCTCAGGGTTTTGGTGAAATTTGTTACTTTAGTTGTTAATAAAAAAAATGGCTAATTATTCTGAACCATCATCATCTATTAGTTTTACATCATCACATTCTTGTGTAACTAATAATGGTTCTAATGTGTCCTCTTATTCCATCATGCCTGAACCGAGATCGAATCTAGAGATTATTAGCTTAAATAAGCTTAGTAGCAATTTAGGTAGCCTTTTGATTCAAACTGAGTTGGATTCTGATCCGAGTTATAGTGACGCGGTAGTTGTGGTACAAGGGAATGATGTGCGTGTGCATCGCTGTATTTTAGGAGCTAGGAGTAAGTTTTTTTGCGATTTGTTTAAGGAAAAGAAGGATTGTTTTGATGTGGATGGGAAAGTTAAGTACATTATGAGTGAGATATTGCCGTACGGGAATGTTGGATATGATGCTTTTGTTGTGTTTTTGAGTTATTTGTATACCGGAAAAATGAAGTCTTCGCCGGTTGAAGTTTCGACTTGTGTTCATGGTGGATGTCCACATGATGCCTGTAGGCCGGCTATCATGTTTGCTGTTGAATTGATGTATGCTTCAGTTATTTTTCAGGTTCCTGAGTTGGTTTCTCTTTTTCAGGTATGCACGTTCTTCGTGTAGTTTGTGTTATTGTTTAGTTGTAGTTTAAACAAAGAATTTTGCTTATTCTTTAGCGTAATGTATGATGATTTATGCTTATTTTCAAGATCTAAAGTACTTGAACCAGAAATGGGTCAATACCGGTTGCACTTTATCTCCAGCTGATCAAACGGGTGGACTTTTGAAACTTAGCTAAAAAGGAAATCTGTCAAATGGGCTAGTCGATCAAACAGGTTTAATTTTGTTCAAAAAAAATCAAACAGGTTTAAAGTTTTCATAAGCATTTTCAGATACTTTGCTTTAATCATTTTATTGAAATACAGTACTAATATAGCAGTATAGTATTTGTGATATCTAGTACATTGATTATACGGGAAGATAAACAAAATTTGTTGGTAGGTTGGACCATCCCCAACTATGCTAAAACAATGTGTTTTGACCCAAACCACTAGTCATTCAACCCTCACGACCTACCCATTTTGCTACCCCTAATTTTTATCTACTATAAAAATCACTGAGAACCTAGTTGATGGAGCTAGAAAATATAGGAAGGGGCCAAAAATTTAAAATTGATTAATATATTTCTGGAGGTGGTGAGAATTAAACACTCCCGTTAATAGTGTGCTAGCCCCTCCTTGGCACAACAGTAGGTCTGACTTGTTGGACATGTTGATAAGTAACCAAAGTATGCAATTGTTTTCTATGTTTTCTTAAATCTGTAAGTTAATGTCATGGGTCAATAGCGATGTGAATGTGATCATAGGTTAATTGTTATTTGTCCGTGATCAAAATGATTCAAATTACTTTTGATGTTAAAAATGCAGCGACGCCTTCTTAACTTTATCGAAAAGGCTCTTGTTGAAGATGTGATCCCAATAGTTCTGGTGGCATTCCACTGCGAATTAACTCACCTATTGACTCAGTGTGTCCATCGAGTCGCCCGGTCTGACCTTGATGATGTCTCACTTGAGAAAGAACTCCCTCAACAAGTTTCCCAAAATGTAAAGTTGCTTCGTCGAAAATCTCTAGATGTCGAGGATCAACCCTTAGAAAAATCCGAGGAGGATAAGTTACATGAAAAGCGAATTAGGCAAATACACAAAGCATTGGACTCTGATGATGTAGAGCTGGTCAAACTTCTGCTGACTGAGTCGAACATAACGTTAGATGAAGCAAACGCGTTACATTATGCGGTTTCTTATTGTGATCCGAAAGTTGTGAAAGACTTGCTCGGTTTGAATAAGGGGGATGTAAACAGAAGAAATGGTCGAGGGTACACTGTCCTTCATGTTGCTGCAATGCGTAAGGAGCCATCTATTATTGTTTGTCTTTTAAGCAAACAAGCATCGGTTTTAGATATAACAAGAGATGGGCAGAATGCGGTTGGGATATGCAAGAGGTTAACGAGACCAAAGGATTATAATGCAAAAACTGAACATGGCCAAGAAGCAAATAAGGATCGAATATGCATTGAACTTTTGGAACGTGAAATCATGAGAAATTCGATGGGAGGAGATGTACCGATGTTGTCATCTGTTATGGCTGATGATTTGAACATGAAATTACTTCATTTGGAAAACAGAGGTATTGGTCTTAAAATAGTGTTTGTGGGAAATTGTGGTTTTACCCTTGTATCGACCTTTATATTTATTTTGTGTCTGGTTTTGTTATTATAGTGGCGTTTGCGCGATTGTTGTTTCCAACTGAAGCGAAACTTGCAATGGACCTTGCCATTGGTTCCAACGGGAACCTGAATGAGGTGGATTTGAACGAGACACCATCAGCACAACATAAAAGGATCATTTCGCGAATAGAATCACTCTCAAAAACAGGTACGTAACTCACTTGCAACAAAATTAATGGATTGGTGAATAATACAAATAAGTTCCTTATTTACCCCTTCTTTATTCAAATCTGAAATAAATTTATTCCCGTTTAACGCCTTTTCGATTTTCACAAAATTGTTCTTTTTGTCAATTAATCTATTGTTTCCTTGCATAATAAGAACTGATGAGAGATGATAAAATTTCAAGCAACAAAAGTGTCATATCCAGTACTATCTGACAGATCATTGTTTATAATTTTTGGTTATGCGATTTAAATTATATATAACTACACAAACACAATCGTTTCCAGAATGCACTTGAAACATCCCTTAAAATCTATATACGTACCCTTAAGTCACTTCATCATAAAACCAGCCCTCAAACCAACTCACTTACATTATAAAACCAAGTTATGCTTGGAATACGGAATTACAAGATCACTTAGGAATTGATTACATAAAGTAATTGAGATTTTATTTGTGAATTCAGTGGAGATGGGTCGACGTTTCTTCCCTCATTGTTCAGAAGTCCTTGACAAGTTCATGCTGGACGATTTGCCTGATTTATTTTATCTGGAAAAGGGCACGGAAGAAGAGCAAGTTATTAAAAGATCGCGCTTCGTGGAGCTCAAAGAAGATGTTCAAAGAGCATTTACTAAGGACAAGGCAGAGCGTCCAAGCATTTTGAGTCATGGGGTGAAGAACAGATCTCGGAAATACTCGTGAAATACTTTAAACTTTTTGTTGAGGAATAGATATGTTTTGGAAAGAGAGTAAAAAGGTTGTAAAAAGGTATGCAGAATGATTATCTTGATGGCGTAGTTCATTTTTCGATCTCGCGTATAGTTTAGAACAAAGGTTAATACAACTCTCATATCTAATATTCTAATGTAATTTAAATCCGACTTGGTTTATTAAACCATATAAGATTAGAGCTAATTAGTCGAGGGGTTTATTAAACCATATAAGATTAGAGCTAATTAGTCGAGCTGAGCTCGACAACTTGAGCGTTAAGTAGGCATGGGCTTGGCACATGGAGATTAAGGCCGCGCAAGTCGTGCTATATCAAGCATCCCATTGTGCTGACGATGCATTTGTACGTATCACGACAATTGCTTGCCAACCTCTCATATACTGAAGCACACATTGTGCTAGTGCCGAGATCTGCCAAAATGATATCGGCCCTTGATCGCATCTTGACCTCAATGCATATATCTTGACCTTAATGCTCCTTATAAAAATGAAGCTTGCATCTATTTGCAAGTTTGTTTTACTCTCATCAAATCTATACAAATTGAACTGTTTACCACTACGATATATACAACGGTAACTTTGAAAATCTATTGCGTATAGCAGGACCATTATTCGTTGGACGCATACTACAGTCTATAGCAAGATACCTTATATTTAAAGCAATACAACATTTTACTGTCACCAATTATCGAGATGCAAGATACTTTTCTACATGGGTGCGCTTGAGGATGTTAGATTACAAGTAGTTTGACATGTTTCAGTGGTAAACTACTTTGCACTCAACTAAAAAACAAAAAAATCAGCAGTAGATTGAGTTTGCCATTATTTGAGGCACTGAGCTCTACTTATTCAACATTTTGGTACATGTAGAAACACGCACAAACCAGATAATACCCAAAGTTTGCTATACCAATCACCATCGACACCAGTACACATTATCCATTCTCACATCATTTATACCATTAGGCAACCACCCGGTTGTTTTCCTAAGAAAATGAAGCACTGCTGTGCTCAAATAAAATGCAATACCGATTAATGCTGCCACCATTGCTGCAGCAGTGCTCTTAAGTGACTTTGGAAATTCTTGATAGTACAGTGACGCCCTGGGAGATGGAACCCTTCTGAAGTACCTACTACAACTAGTTGAGGTACCAACCACAGCGCGGACATAGGTACAACTGTGTTTCCAGTAAGCTTGTGGGTGTGAGCCATATTGAGTCGTCTTGACTCAACCAATGCTGAGATGGCCATACTTAATATAGTGAGAGAATGACCAAATCCTATTCGTTGTAGAAGCGTAAGGGGTCTTCTAGTAAGCTTTTGCCACAAGGGAATGATGAAGCGATCAATGGTGGCAAGAACAATGGATGTTATAATCATGACAAAAACTATCATACTCCCTGCTGGGATTTGAAGATGGGGTCCGATGTGACGGTCCATGGCTAAAGCTTGGAGAACTATTAAGCTAATCTGGATGGCAATTGGGGTGCACAATAGTATACCAGTTGACCAAAGTGGGAATAGTTTAATGACTGTTTTTAGATCTTCTACTTGTCTCAGTGTGCATAGGTTCCATGGCTTTACTATTATTCCGTCCATGTTGGTATCTCCCTCCATTAATATAGCTGCACGGTTTAGAAACCTGTACGATACAGAAGTATATATAATCACTTAATAATATTTCAAGCACTTGAGTAACGAAAAACCAGTTATGAGTATCACTAAAACAACCAAATCACATAATTTAAAGAACCTTATAACTTAATTGTCTCGATGAGTACAGGTTACACAATTACTCTTTAATGAAAAAGCAGGTTTACATAATTACTATAACAGCTTATATACTGTAAGTCTAATGACCATACATACTTGAAAACATACAAGTGCTGTGTTTATCTGAAAAAAGGTAAAGTCACTTCTTATGTTTTATATGTACAAAACGAATATTAGGGAAAGTTTTTTTTTTTTTTTTTTTTTTTTTTTTTTTTTTTTTTTTTAATTTCATTGTTGCATTCGTACACAAATTGCAAATTAGCCATTACATTTCGTGAAAGAAAAAAGTTATATATTCTTTCAAAGTGTCATATTCTTTATTTTATTTCAGCACAGTAGACATACACATGTAATAAGTCAAATTAAGAATATCAGCTTCGAATTGAAATGTAAAAACGTTAAGATACTTACTTGAAGTTGTTTGATGGAGTTGTTACCAACATCTTTTGGTGTCCCTCTTGTGGCTCATGACAATAATCTTGGCTATTGGATGATAGCAAAATTTTCCTTTTATGAAAAGCAGCCACCATAACGCGAGCAAGAGCAGTATACGGGCTTCCTTGTGGTTTGAGAAGGCAATAATATCGCCTTCCCAACACAAAAATAACTAAAGCAAGTAGATTAGCTACAGCACATAGAGCAAAGCCAAGTGCCCAACTCAGGTTGTACTCGATATAAATGATTCCAACCAAACTTACAAGTGTTGCAACATAATATGTAAAGAAGTGCCAATTAAAGAAACACCTTTTATGATTCGGGTTAGTGAATTGGCCTGCTCCCATGGCGGCCAAGGTGAACTGTGTACCTGAGCTTCCAAAGCTTGCGAGTGCAAGACTGGTGTATAGAACAGCGAGTTGGGTCTTTGAAGGACTTTGACAAAACATTGCTCCAGCTTCACACGATGGAGGTCTTAGTGGATCTAGTAAAGCGGTTAGGGCTAGTAGTATGAGACCCTGCAAGATTTTTGAAGATAAGTACAAAAATAAATAAATAGAACATTTGCTGTTAACATAGAGTTTTAAATCCTTGATAGCTATTCGGGAGGCCCAGTCTTGATACATACCAGCAAAGACAATAAACATGAGATGCTGATGACACAAAAAGATCCAAGAAATGAGTCTGCAAAGATTGCAGCTATGATAGGTGAAACATTGATGCACCCAGTGAGAATATTTGCAAATTGAGCCGCATCAATACTCTTGATGTTAAATTGTTGTATTTGATAAACTATAACATTGTTAAACCACCCACTTGCTCCGAATGTCAAACCAGCCATAGTCGCTACACTCACAAATAACCAAACGTTCATGCTAAATTATTTCAAGATATTATAATCAATTATGAGCAAGCATAAGTACTTAATCAGCAAACGCGGATGTTTCCTTATATTCACAACATGGTATCTAATGACTATAAAACAAACATATCTGCATAACTATCTATGTATCAATGTATGTAGTTATATGTGTGTGTGAGAGAGAACGAGACCTATGAAGAAAGGAAACGTGACCCAGCCACCACGGTTGAGAAGAGGTGAAGGACCCGAGACTTGAGTTACTCCATCAATGGATACTGAACCTTCCATGCATGCAAATGTTTGTCTAGTTGCTCAGTACAAGTGACTTAAATAACGCTTCAACAGTATAACAGCTATACCCCCACCACTCCCCCATATATATACAGAGGGACAATTTTGTCAAGAATGTGTATTTATATAGATTTTTTTGGGGATCCATCGTGTCCAACTTTTTGGCCGACTAATCCACGGGGTTTGAGCTCACGCCTCTCAGATTCCGACCTAGCAAAGTGTTATGCCGGCCAGCAGTTTCAACTTGCTTAATTAAATACGAGTTAACTTAGATTATGGGATCCTCCTAAGTAAAAAGTCAATGATAGTTTGATTTCTTTGCAGTATTCAGTGCTTACAACCTACTAACTAATAAGAAACTAATTGACTACTATTAGTTAATTAATAATATCTCTAATCATACTTAATACAATAATTAATACTAGTACTCACGGTGGCATAGTGGAAAATACTTATAACTAGGGGTGGCAATTTGGGTCGGGTTCGGGTTGGCGGGTTCAGGCTGTCAGGTTGGCGGGTCAGAAAACCCCAACCCAAACCTGACCCATTTAAATCATCGGGTCATATATGTCAACCCTAACCTGCTTACACATAACCCGAACCTAACCCATTTAACCCGTATATATACTTGGGTTGGCGGGTAAAATAGGTTTCACGGGTTGAATAGGTTAAACGGGTTTCGGGTCGACCCATTTAACCCGTTTTATATATAAAAGTTGCCACATTACACGAGTTAAACATGTTAAATGGGTTTGCGGGTCGACTTGTTTAGCCCATTTAACCTTTATAATAAAACATAAATATTTTTTAATTTAAGAAAAAATCTTAAACGGGTTGGCGGGTCGACCAACTTAATTTATTCCCAACCCGAACCTGACCTGTTTAATAAACGGGTTAGATGGGTCGACCCAAACCTAACCCAAAATCTATTGAACTCAACCCGAACCTGTTAATTTTCGTGTCAATTTCAGGTCGGGTTTCGTGTCGGGTCAGAAATTGCCACCCCTACTTATAACTATAATGTGTGAGAGGTCTCATATTCAATTCTTACCGCNAGTTGGTATCAGAGCCAAAGCCCTGGGAAAAACATTGTCAACAAATCACAAATCGAATTTGTCCAAAGAAGAATCAAAAGAAACAATGAATCCTCAATTGGTACCCATATCAGACAGATCTCAAAAGAATGTAAGGAAATGCTAAAAAAGAAACTGGAGGAAATTAGTGTGCACAACAAGAAATTGACACAGAAGCAGACCATGCATGAAAGATACAAGAATTATGTTTGCTTTAATTGCAAACTGAGGGGCCATATTTCAAGATTTTGCCCTGAAATAAACAGGCAAATGGAAACTGCAGGCCCAAAAGGAGAAAAGGAGACACAAACTGCAAACTCTGGTATCATTACTCATACTCCACAGATCAAACTTGAATATCCAGAATTCATACACCTTTCCACAGACTTTATGGTGGAAGGTACTGATGCTTTAGACTGGAACCAAATCTGGTATGTTAGTAACAAAATAAACAGACATGTTTGCTGGAACATGTCACTTTTCTCAAAACTAAAAGAAAAATTTATGGTGGAGAAAAATGATGAACAGAAGAAACTTGTATTCATTCATGGGATAGGGGAAGTAAAAATCAAAATTGGATCAGATACTCTGATCATCCCTGGTGTTCATTATACACCAGATGTCACCCTAAATATCCTCTCAGCATCTCAATTGGAGGCACAAGGTCTAGAACTCATATTCAAAGGCAATCGCTGCAAGCCAATACCTATGTTCAGAGAATCTGCAACATGGTCTTTTGATGCAAATAGGATGAACCAGAAGCACAATGATTATCTGGAAGGGTATTTCAATATGATAGATGAAAATTCCAAATTCAACATGGAAGACTGCAAGGAGGATCATCACAAGGATCAAGCAGTCACTCTCACACATGTCTGCAACATTTGTGGAGAAGATGGACATATAGATTATATGTGTCCACAACATCCTATGACAACAGAAGATGATGACTTTGTTATCATCAAAGGTGTACATCTTCCAATCTCAATTAAATCCTTTAATGATTGTTTAATTCTCCTAAATCTAATAGCAGATGGTAATCTAAACAATCAAAACTGGAATCTTTTTAGACAAAACTTTATAGAAGCATATTTTTGGTTCTATACTGTTTATCTCAAAAAAGAAGTACCAAATCCCTTTCCACCCAGAATTAATGGGAAAGAAATCCATTTAATGGATCTACATATTCTTGTCGAAACACTAGGGGGATACCTTGGTGTAGATTTCTCAAATAAATTTCCTTTTATTGCTGAAACTTTTGGCTTAGAAACTAAATATGGTCAGAACTTGAAACAATGCTATAACCAATACTTGAATGTTTTCATTTGCTTTTATAAAACAGCAAATGTGTCACAATTTGGAGCAGAAGAAACTGGTTCCAAAGGCAAACAAATATGCCTAGATGGTCGAGATGATCAAGTGACAAAAACCTCATTAAAGGACATTCAAAAGATGGAGCATTTTGGTGTTAAACTAGAGGACACCACTGACTCAAGCCAAGGACATTACCACAGCACTCAAATTGAACAAGGATCAACAAGCAAGAACATTGAAGGGGTCAAGAACAACAAAAATGACTTTTCAGTCATTGTCTAAAGATTGGAAAATCATTTGAACTTAGGGAGGAGTGTTGGATTTATAAGTCCAAACGATTTAGACCTAAGTTTAATTTAAGACAGTATTTCTTATGTATTATTATTTCAGACATATGACAACCAATAAGGTTGTGTGTATAGGATCGATGACATGTCAAACATGACAGTTATTATAGGTATTTCGGTTCATGGCAGTTATGAGTGAAGAGGTGTGACTTTTGGACAAAAGTAACCATTGCATCTCTTGATTCATACCTGTTCATAACCTATATATTGTATCTAAACGAATCATTAATCAATAAAATCATATTTCAGTTATTTTCTCTTGTCTTACTTTCCCTCCATAATCTGTATACAGTTCGTTTTCCTTTCACTGCACATACATCTTACTCACAATTACACAAACAATCACAATATGGTTAACACCAATTACTACATTGAAAATAAGTGGGCAAACTCAAACAAAAGATCTGTTGACCCATCTAAAAGATGCACCCAGTGAGAATATTTGCAAATTGAGCCGCATCAATACTCTTGATGTTAAATTGTTGTATTTGATAAACTATAACATTGTTAAACCACCCACTTGCTCCGAATGTCAAACCAGCCATAGTCGCTACACTCACAAATAACCAAACGTTCATGCTAAATTATTTCAAGATATTATAATCAATTATGAGCAAGCATAAGTACTTAATCAGCAAACGCGGATGTTTCCTTATATTCACAACATGGTATCTAATGACTATAAAACAAACATATCTGCATAACTATCTATGTATCAATGTATGTAGTTATATGTGTGTGTGAGAGAGAACGAGACCTATGAAGAAAGGAAACGTGACCCAGCCACCACGGTTGAGAAGAGGTGAAGGACCCGAGACTTGAGTTACTCCATCAATGGATACTGAACCTTCCATGCATGCAAATGTTTGTCTAGTTGCTCAGTACAAGTGACTTAAATAACGCTTCAACAGTATAACAGCTATACCCCCACCACTCCCCCATATATATACAGAGGGACAATTTTGTCAAAAATGTGTATTTATATAGATTTTTTTGGGGATCCATCGTGTCCAACTTTTTGGCCGACTAATCCACGGGGTTTGAGCTCACGCCTCTCAGATTCCGACCTAGCAAAGTGTTATGCCGGCCAGCAGTTTCAACTTGCTTAATTAAATACGAGTTAACTTAGATTATGGGATCCTCCTAAGTAAAAAGTCAATGATAGTTTGATTTCTTTGCAGTATTCAGTGCTTACAACCTACTAACTAATAAGAAACTAATTGACTACTATTAGTTAATTAATAATATCTCTAATCATACTTAATACAATAATTAATACTAGTACTCACGGTGGCATAGTGGAAAATACTTATAACTAGGGGTGGCAATTTGGGTCGGGTTCGGGTTGGCGGGTTCAGGCTGTCAGGTTGGCGGGTCAGAAAACCCCAACCCAAACCTGACCCATTTAAATCATCGGGTCATATATGTCAACCCTAACCTGCTTACACATAACCCGAACCTAACCCATTTAACCCGTATATATACTTGGGTTGGCGGGTAAAATAGGTTTCACGGGTTGAATAGGTTAAACGGGTTTCGGGTCGACCCATTTAACCCGTTTTTTATATAAAAGTTGCCACATTACACGAGTTAAACATGTTAAATGGGTTTGCGGGTCGACTTGTTTAGCCCATTTAACCTTTATAATAAAACATAAATATTTTTTAATTTAAGAAAAAATCTTAAACGGGTTGGCGGGTCGACCAACTTAATTTATTCCCAACCCGAACCTGACCTGTTTAATAAACGGGTTAGATGGGTCGACCCAAACCTAACCCAAAATCTATTGAACTCAACCCGAACCTGTTAATTTTCGTGTCAGTTTCAGGTCGGGTTTCGTGTCGGGTCAGAAATTGCCACCCCTACTTATAACTATAATGTGTGAGAGGTCTCATATTCAATTCTTACCGCTGAAATGGCTAGCTACCCAATCTCCTACCCGTTTTGATTATATGTGGCGGTGGATTCAAGTTTCAAACACTGTGAACTAATCAGCCAAAAGTCGAACCATGGTTACAAAAAATACTAGATACTCCATCCGTCCCAAAATAAGTGTCGAATTTGACTTTTCAGAGTCAAACCGGTTCAACTTTGACCTTAAATATTTTGTGTGTGTTATATAATACTCCCTCCGTCCCATATTAAATGTCCACCTTTGACTTCTGAAGTCTTTTTTCTTCAACTTTGACCTTAAATATTTTTGTTTGTATTATATAATATTTGATAAAAATTATATCTAATGAAAATACGTTTAAAACTCAATTGATTCATATATTTTGCATCAAGTATTATATAATACACATAAAGATATTTACAGTCAAAGTTTATAAAAAAAGACTTTGAAAAGTCTAAGTAGACATTTAATATGGGACGACTTTATACCTTTTTGTTACTTGAGTTTACCGGTTGGGAAAAATATGAGAAATAAAGAAAGCTGGCTTGGAGTGGTGGATCGAGTTAACTCTAGGTTATCTTCTTGGAAATCTCGTCTTCTTTCGATAGGTGGGCGTCTCACTCTTTCTAAAGTGGTTCTTGGAAGTTTACCTCTTTATTATCTCTCGACCTTTAAAGCTCCCACTATGATTCTAAAACAATTAGAATCCATAAGAAGGCGCATTTTTTGGGGCTTTAAAGATGAGAAAAACGGAATTCCATGGGTTAAGTGGGATAGTGTCCTCTAAAGTATTGAGTCGGGAGGTTTGGGTATTGGTAGTCTTAAAGCTAAAAACTTGGGACTTCTTGGAAAATGGTGGTGGAGATTCTTAAACGAGAAGAATTCACTTTGGTGCAAAGTTATTTCAGCGTTTCATGGTACGGATGGTGGTTTCAGTTCTGGAATTGGTTTAGGTCTACACAAAAGCGTATGGGAAAATATTATCAGTTCTGGTCTCATCATCGATAATATTGGTGTCCCTTTCCGTACTTCTTTTTTAAGAGATGTGAAAAGTGGAGGCGAAACTTCGTTTTGGAATGATATTTGGGCAGAATGTGGTCAAACGTTAAGTTCTTGTTTCCCCCGCCTTTATGCCCTTGAATCTAATAAACATTGTCGTGTAAATGAGAGATGGGGTGTGATGCATGGTATTTGGGGTGGAAATTGGGAGTGGTGTTCGAGCCCACGTGGTAGGACTTTAGATGAAGTCGGTGAGCTATCTCGTCTAATTGGGAATCTTGTTCTTTCTTCCGAGCAACAAGATGGTTGGAGATGGAATCTCAACCCGAATGGTAAATTCACCGTTAATAACCTATCTAAGCTTATTGATGTTGCTATATTAGGCTCCAATGTTATGTCATGTAAGGTAGATTGGAACCGGTTTGTCCCCAGAAAAGTGAATATTTCATTTGGAGAGTGGTGAATGATAGGCTTCCAACCCGTGCTAATTTGCTTCTTCGGGGCTTATCTTGTTCGGTGGTCTCTCACATATGGAGTCCATTTTGGAACTGGTGGCGTATTGATCACCCTCCTAATGTGTCGTCGTGTGACAAACGGTAATTTTTCCTCTATATTTTAAATAATAAACGCCCATTTATTATTATTGGACTACTTGGCTAAGCATACATGAGCTTACATAACTATTTCGGGAAGTGAACCCGAACACTGTGTCTACGATAACCCACTACTACGTTTATTTTTATCAAGAAAAATATGAAAATATTACTTGATGACTGCACTAGTAATTATTTACCGAACCGAGAATTTATCTCGAGCACCACACGACACGCGTACCGACAGTGTTTTGACTACGGCAGTCACAAAATAAATAATAATTATAAATACACTCCTTAAAAATCTATTACCAATAATACAAAATACATTTAAATACCCACTTATCTTTATACAAAATATACATATATACAAAAAAAAAAAAAAAAAAAAAAAAAAAAAAAAAAAAAAGGGACGGTATAATAAAACCCACGCTCCCCATCACAAATCTCATAAAACCCAAAACGCGTTTTCTGCTTTTCCCTCCTCCCCAGGCTCTCTTCTCCCTAAACTCTTCCAAAATAAGAACCCTAAATTTACTCTAATCAAGAATCAAGAAAAGGGGTATGAACACAAAAATTAACCCTCGATATTGGGTCTCCAAACCCACCCTTGCACGCCAAGAGAAGCTGTCCACTGTTTTCTTTCTCTTCATCCCAAGTCGAAGTCACAAGATGATATATGAAGACTCAATTAGTTGTTTTTAAACCCATTTTTGGTTAATAACAACTTTCAATAATCAAAGGTAGGTATTAGGGTTTCCTCTTATTTTCCTTTTTATTCCAGCCGATCCAGAAGTGGCACCACCTTGGTGTGGATGCTACTTGGACTCGAGCTTGGACTTCTTGTAATCAACTTCTCTTCTCTTCAAAATATTGTAAGGTTCCTGAAACCCTAATTTTTACAATTGATTAATTGTTACTAAATTGTTAGGGCTTTTGTAATTAAGGCTAAATTAGATACTGTGGTACATTTTAATTGAAGGAAAAATAAAGCTACGAATTGTTTGGAATTTTCTTTGTTTCGTTATATATATATATTTTTTTTTAAATTGATAAAGATTTCATAGGGCTTTTGAAATTGATAGTGAATAGGTGGTTATGGCATAATTTAATTTGGAAGAAATTAAGGTTTCGATTTGTTAAAAATTAGGGCTTGTTATAATTTTTTTTTAAATCTTGGGTTAATGAAGTTGAGATAATAAAATTGGTATTAATATTGATGTTGTACATTTTTTTTTGCTTGCTTCTTTTCTTGTTGCTTGCTGCCGATCTGAATACAACATGTATACAAGTCATATATATATATATATATATATATATATATATATATATATAGACAGAGAAGATTTGTTTCACCTACACCAACAAATTCAAGCTTATTTTGAACACATTCCACTCAAAGGAATTTGTGTATTGTTGCTGGGAGATCTCACAACACTATGGGAAACAGAGGAGACAAGCACAGATGATATTTGGAAGAATCAAGAAGTCTGGGAAATTCAAAGTTGGAGATTCTTTGAAAAGGCTGGTGTGCATGTTTTAGAGTTGGAAGATGGTACTATGATCCATATGTTAGTTGAAAGAAGATATCCTCTTACAAGAGGTCTGATGATGAGGATGCTGTATCATGGTATGGAAGTTTAGCAAGAGGATGAAACTGCTCTAATGGTGATTAATTTGTTCATTAATTGGACAATATTAAAAGATGATGATATTTAATTACTGGTATGGTCTTAATTATTTAAAATCTTTTGAATAAACAAGTACTTTATTCAAAGTACTGCTGATCAAACAGTACTTTCACAAAGTACTGCGTGCAGCATAAAACCAGTAAAGTCTTTTTGAGATAACAATTTTTGTCATGTGCAAAATACTTTTTGAAGCACAAAGGTTTACAGCCACAAATTGTTTTTGGGGATGAACATGGTGTTAGTACTTGTGCTACGCAACAAATGGTATTCAACTCACCATGTTTAACAAACAAGAAAGAGTTTGACTCATCATGAGGGTATGATGTGATAATCAAATTCATTTTTAGTTGGCAATTTACTAAAAATTGTATGGTTTCAACACACCATATCTGTGATAAGTGAAGAGTTGACTAGCCCACAAGAAAATGGCTTGTGGTAAAGGATGAGGAAAATCCATTTGTATGGTAATTAGTTCACCATGGTTGTGATAAAAGAACTAACTAGTCCAAAAGCAAACGGCTTTTGGTAAAGACTACTCAAATCCGTTGATAGCTGATGATTTGCTAAAAATCATATGGTTATCAATGTACCATGGTTTACTTAACCTAAACATTGGCTACTCCAGAGTTAATGGCTTTGGTAAAGAGACATCAAAATCCATTAATTTTCAATGATTCACCTCTCACAGGAGTTAACACACCTGGAAGTGATGAGAATAACATGAAACTTAACAGATTTGATGTACCTTGAGTTGCTGAGTAGCTGAGAAGAATTAAAGTTGCTGTAAAGACAGAATTGTTGCTGATAAAGATTGCAGATACTAACTACACACTGATGGAAACATAATAACAACGAGTATGACTTTAAAAGATACAACCTTTCCTTGAAGATACAGAACCTTGGAGATTACAAAAGAAACTTGAAGTCAAGCAAGTAGAATTCAAGTTAGGGGAGGATTGTTGGGGTATAAATGTCAAAGTACTGCTGGAGTATACAAGTCAAAGTACTGCTCAAAGTCAAAGTATTGCTCGTTGATAAAAGTCAAAGTACTGCAAGGGTTAAAGACTGACGACATGCAAGATTAGATTAAGGAATATTATGTAAATTCTAGAATATTCTAAGTTAGAGTTAGTTTACTTGTCGTTCAAGAATTGTAAACCGACTAGGGTTTTCCTTGTGTCTATAAAAGGACTCCTAGGTTGGCATTAGAGATATACGTTTTAGAGATAAACTACAAGTTCGATATTAGAGTTGTTAGGGTTGTTTGTGAGTCTGTGTACGAAAGCAGATTCAAAGAGTTAATAGAATCGTTCAAGTTTATCATTCTTCTTAAGCTTTGTTCAAGTAGATTCCGCATATTTAACAAAGTCATTTAGTGTTTCATTGTTAGTAGTTTAGGATTTATCCAAGACTGCTAAGCCCTTAACAAGCTACATAGTTAGTTTGGTCAGAGTATATCGATCCAACACACCCTCAAACGGGCCATACACACGTAGCGAGCATAGCTAGAGAGCTTTCGAGCCTCTATATAAATATATTTGTATTATACATATTTGACATATAAATAACTCACTGGATAATGTGAACGTATGTCTAATGATAATTACTTGCTCTCTATTTAACTAAGTGTATATATATATATATATATA
>LBNU01006023.1:15218-52676 GCA_014162995.1 Artemisia annua | reverse complement strand
AAAGTTTGTCTTTAGATGTTTGATCCAACTTCATGACATATACGTTATTCTTATGGACACCTTTGGCTATGGTTATGCCATCTTTAAGTATCTTACTTCCATTTTCACTAAAAAGGACGTTATACTTATTGCGGCAAAGTTGACTAATACTAAGAAGATTAAAACCTAAGTTATCAACATGAGCAACATCATCTATAAAAAGGGAGTCATGAGAGATTGTACCTTTTCCGATGATTTTGCTCTTAGCTTTACTACCAAACGTAACATTACCTCCATCACATTGGTGATATGTTGAGAAGAGGCTTTTGTTACCCGTCATGTGCCTTGAACAACCGCTATCTTTAATCCATTCATTCATTTCCAAACAAACTTTAAGGCACACCTATTTTATGAAAAACACTCAAACATTTGGTCCCCAATTTCTCATGGGTCCATTTTGGTTAAAAAATCCATTAATTTGACTCAAGTATGAAAATAGAGCATAGGGGTTCCATGACATGTAGTTTGGAGTTTGATGATGTCCAGGAGTGTTTTGGTTCCAAACATGTCGATAACTTGGTCGTGGATTGTAGTTGCTTTTTGGAAAGGGGCGTTTGGGAAAATGTGTCTTAGGCTTTGGTTGAGTGGTTTTGGCTCTAAATTCATTTTTGTTAAGTCCTACTCCTGTTTTAACAGCAGGTTTTGTTTCATTTTTATACGTGACTTTAACAAATTTTGAACGGTTTGATGTGGAAGCAATTTTTGCTGCTGCAGACATGGCGGAACCTTTGGATTCAACGGGCGGAACCTTTATTTGGGTTCCGCCTGTTCCGCCGGCTGCTGTAGCAATTTTGCTAGTTTCTTGTTTAGTTTGATCTTTCGATGTTTCTAAGTTTGTGAAGCCTAGACCTGTTTTATCAAATGGAGATTTTTGAAGCTTCATAATTTCATCCGCACAAGAGATGCTTTTATCAAACTTCTTAAACATTGTGGTTTGCTTTATTAGATCATTTTGAGTAACTTTTAGTTTCTCAATTTCGAGTTTAAGTTCTTCACATGATTTACACAATGTGTCGACACTTTTACTCTTTTCTAATCTTTTAGCCTTTTCTTTTAACTCATAAACTTCATTTTCCAAAAACTCCTTTTTGGTTTTCAAATATTTATTTTTGTTTATGATTTTTAGGCTTAGTTCACAAAGTTTGTTATATTCTATTTGTAAGGTATCATCATCAATGGATGAGTAAGATGAATCGGAGAGTACCTCATTTGAGTCATGAGCCATGAGAGCAACGTCATCATTCTTTGGCTCATCGTCATCTTCTTCATAGTCACTCCAAGTACCACTCACAAACGCTTGTTGTGATTTGCCTTTGGGTGGTTTTGGACATTCTCCAATTAGATGACTTGTGTCTCCACACCTATAACATTTCCTTTCAACTCTTCCTTTCTTATCGTCGCGATCTTTTCGGAAGGTTTTCTTGTCATCTTTAGGTTGCCTTACAAATTTTCCCCGTCTACGAAAGAACTTCTTGAAGTCTCTAACGGCCATGGCATATTCTTCATCATCACTATCGGAACTAGATTCTTCATCATCACTTGATTGAACTCTAGCTTTTAAGGCAATAGATTTGACTTTTTCCTTCTTGCCTTTAACTATTTCCGAATCTTTTTCCATTATCATTTCATGAACTTTGAGGTTTCCAATTAGCTCATCAAGTGACATGCTTGAAAGATCCTTGGATTCTTCAATTGCCGTCACTTTTGCTCTCCACTTCGGATGGAGTGCTCTAAGGAATTTCCTGACAAAATTCTTGCTACAAAAAGATTCATCAAGTGCTTTAAGTGAAGTAATAATAGTGTTAAACCTAGCAAATGCACTATCAATACTTTCATCTTCGGGAATAACAAATTGTTCATATTGTTGAATGAGAAGATCAATTTTGTTATCCTTAACTTGTGAGTTTCCTTGATGAGTGACTATTAAAGATTGCCAAATTTCTTTAGCGGTTTTACACATAAAGACTCTTTCATATTCTTTCTTAGGCAAAGCATTATATAACATCATTTTAGCTTCATTATTCTTAGCAATCAATTTCTTTTGATCTTCATCTTTAGTGTTTGTAACTATATTATCACCATCAACAATTATAAACCATAAATCTATATCTTTAGATTTCACGTAAGTTTCAAATCGGTTTTTCCAATAGATAAAACCATTTGCTTCAAAAAGTGGTGGTCTTTGCATAGATTGCCCTTCTTTGTAATTTTCAAAATCCATGGATCGTTTCAAGTTTTAAAACACAATATATTTTAAAAGCTTGAGTAACGTAGCTCTTGATGCCAATTGTGGAAAACTAGAAGGGGGGTTGAATAGTTTACCTGTTTTTAGTTTAATTATCTTTTGAAACTTTCCGTTTAATCAAAGATATGAACACAAAGACAATACACAATATGCAAGTATAAAGAAAGAAACGATCAAACCATGACACGATTGTTTATCGTGGTTCGGCTACAAGGAACTCTCTTTTCCTTGCCCTACGTCCACGCCCCGAGTATCCAACTCGAGAGTTTCTTTCACTAGTCAACAAGCTCCTTTATCCGGCGGAGAAAACCTTACACGTCGCTTACAATTTTACCGACACTAAGCTAGATGTCGAGTTCTTTACCAAGGGTACAACCACTCCCGTAACACTATGTATTTTAAGGCCTAAAATACTAACCGATCACAACTTATAACACACAATCAAATGAAGTGTAAACTACAAAAGTCTACACAATGCTAAGCTAACAAGTCTTGCAACGTTGAGTTGAATACTTGTAACTTTATATGTACTTGTGAACTTCTTTGCTACAAAAAGAGTATTCACAACAATGAGAGGTTAAGGGTTAGATGAATGTATGTGCAAAATATGATGAGAAGTGATAAAGAAAAATGCTAGCAAATGGCTTGGTATTTATAGCAAAACAAACTTCAAGCCTGGCGGATATGGCGGAACCCTCACAAGGGTTCCGCCCGTGTACCACGAGGGTTCCGCCAGGTCTGCAGTTATGTTTTGCCATAACTTGCCAAACCATCCAAAGTCACATCACATAAATACTTGGTCAAACACAAAACTTGTGTAAGAACCCTATGGAGAGTCAAACACACAAACCTTGTGTAAGAACATTGTTTAGTCAACCACACAATCTTTCCATAAATGTGATATGACAAAACTTACCATAAATGGTGATGTGACATTTCTAATTTAAGAAATATGAAAATGTTGTGTTTTATATGAAATGTAAATGTAGCAAAAATCTAGTTATGCAAGACTTTAAACTAAAATCATGTTTTACTTAAAACTAAAGTTTACACTTTGTTATTAACAAAACTTAGCAAAGATCGTAAAATATAAATAACGTTTTTAAGCGATATTTGTATTAACACAATCTAAACCATGCCAAGAAAAGGCAATCCATGCCGGTGAAGGCAAGCTAGACCATGCTATGAAAAGCAAGCTAAACCATGCCATGAAGGAAAGCTAAACCATTCCCTGAAGGCAAGCTAAAATATCCCGAAGGAATTCCTCACACCTCCCCCAAAGGGTTCGTTAACTGAGCATTGGATCCAAGCTATCATTACTTTAATCATTCTTGCGCTTTCATCATTCATGTTGTCTTATAATTAAGTACATTTATCGTTCGTATGCTTTAAACCATAAAGTAGATACATACCTATATCACCATTTTATTCACGATCATTTTGTACATTTTACCTTTTCTCATATTATAAGAATTCGACATTTCCATATTGCATTTACCCTTTTAATTTTACAAAATTCATCATTATTGCACAATTTGATAGTAATGAGGGTCGTGATAGCACCATACATTTATTACTGCATTGTGCACATGTAGTAATTATGTTAATTTTTGTTCGCTACCAACGTTAAGTACTTATCATGTACTTTTCTTTATATCTTAAACAACTTTTTTATTTTATCTTCTCATGATCATCATATACATTCTTAACATTTCAATATGACTTTATTCAAGTTTTCAATTCGTTTTAGCGTATTATACTTCATTCATGATCTCTAGCGCAAGTTACATCAATCATGTATTTCTACGCATCTGATGCGGATAATTGTAAACACAAGAAGTTTTACAATCCTCCTAAGCAGAGTACATAACCGTTGTAGTGTAGTATAGGTAAGACACGAGGGATTGATCATTCTCTAGGGGAATAGTGAGGTAGGCTCGAAGTGTACGTCGAATTAAGTCTAAGGGTTGAGGAAAGATTATTTTTGGTCTTTTATATTTTATAGGAAAGCAAGTAAAATCTCACGTTTGAAGAGTTTGGTTTTCTGAAACTAATGATTAAACTAAAATAAACTAAATCTAAACTAATAACAAGAAAAGTAAATTGGTGGAAACTCGTATAGGTAAACAAATGTGCTCACTTAATTATGCATTACTTCCTAGTTGACTTCTCTAATTTATTGCCCTATCACCCTCGTTAGTGTAATGTGTAAGTATTTCCCTAATTCAGCAGTGGGTTGGTTAAGTCCGCTATCTACGTGACAACCTAGGCCAGTGTTACCTGCAGACACGCTCTCGCACAGTAGTAAACTCACGTGTAATAAATACTAAAGAAGAAAATCCACCTATTCGACTTATTAATGCGATGGTATCTTATAATTCTAATCCTGTTTCACTAGACGTCTAACTGTGGTACGAGATACATCTAGTTTTCTAATGTCTAACGCGCACACCACTAACAAGAAGCAATAATATTAAAGACTACAACTAGGTTTCATGCAATCATAAGCAAACACAATATAATTTAGCCTAAAATATTAGATCGAAAAGAAGAAAGACAAATAATCACACAACACAAAAACATATTGTAGGTTAATAATTGAATAACTTATCTTCAATAAAACATGGAGTTATGAGTGGCAAAATAGCCTATAAAACTGATGAAAATCGTCTAGGGTTTGTCCTCAACAAGTTGCACACAAAGTTCCACACTTATAATGAAAATAATTCGAAATATATATAGGATTGCAAATGTGACGGCGTCACTTGTAAGTTGTGATGCCGTCAGCCCGCCGTCATCTAGGGTTTCAATCTTGCACCGACTTAGTTGTGACAGCGTCACTTACGAACTGTGACGTCGTGAGCCTTAATAATTTTGGTCTTGAAACCATTACCTCGAGGCCGTCTTAGGAGCCTGAGTGGTCAGAACATCTTCAAGCGAAGGCGTCACTTCGTATCTGTGATACCGTCACACCTCCTTTTGTGATGGTTTTTCCGGGTGTTGTCATTTTTTTCGTTTTCTCATCTAATCAAGCCCAAAACGCATCATTTTCTAGCAATTGTTTCCCAAGTACCTAAAACTCAAATAGAACTGATTTAGGGCAATAAATGATCAATATGGGTACTAACTCCATGTTTTGACATCTTTATGTACTTAGTCACTCCGCTTATTCGCATAAGAAGATACTTTTAACATAACTTAATCATGACGTACTATCCGTATTAGTTTATACTTAATTTACACTATACTTTAAGCTAACCACATCTCATAATATTTTCTACTTAACTTCTATCTCGTACAAACATTTACATTGTTATCACAACCAACTTACATATTTCTCTACATTGGCTTATAACTTAATCATCTATCGCAACTTACGAGTTTTAGGGCATCCTCGCTCATAATCATTTAATTTAGCTTACTTTCCCTATGGCATGTTTTATCTACTTGACTTTACTTTGGCCACTGGATCATAACTAACTCATAACCATATCAAATACAAGAATTCTAAATTTTAACTCATCATGAAATTGCATCATAATAATTATGTTAATTAAATTAGTACCAAATATTTGCCTCCATCCATAGCTAAGAAACGAATATTTAAATCTTCATCAACATTTTACAACTTTTACATTCGTAACAATGAGTCATTCATACATCAAACTTATATCCAAACACTCTTAAAAAATTACCTTTATAACAGTAACGGAGCCAGGATTTTTCGGACGGGTGGGCCAAAACAAATATGAAAAAGTACTAAACCTTAACTACTAACTAACCAAAAATTATGATACTCACTAAAACTATACTAATAACAATAACAATAAAAATAATTAAATAATTAAAAAAAATCTTGCATACCTGAAACCAAATAAGAAATGTCAACTAAATAATTGGAGGACGCATGTATATCACGGGTAGCATGATATGATTATGTTGCCTGATTGTTTAATACATCATCACCTATCAATCTCTTGTGGTACTATTTTTATTAGCAGTTATTGAATATCTAATGTTAATTTCAATAAGCTACTTTTTCAATTTTGGATGGGCCAAAAACAACAAGGAGTAAATAACCTACAAATACATGCAACCACTAGTAACTAATTCAACTTTTGGGTGGGCCATGACCAATCCCACCTCTCAAGTAGCTCCGTCACTGCTTTATAATCCTCTTTTCATTACCCATTAAAATTTACAATAAAGATGATGATAGTGTTATCATCATCTAACTATATCCCCAACATCAATTTGACTCATAGCCTGACGCGTGGTTTTGCAACCTTGCAAAAGGTTTTACTTCTCAAGGGATCTTGAGAAGCTTGCAATCCCCACCAGGCAGTGTACCTGACCGATGTAGTATAGTGAGTAGCAAGTACCGGGGGATTGATCGTTCTCTAGGGGAACAGTGTCGTTAGGATTGAAACTAATCTAACTAGGTCTAGAGGTGAGGGATGATTCTTTTTGTATTTTTATGTTTTATAGAAAGCAAGTAAAATATCTCGGGTATTGGAAGAGTGGGCGGAATTAGTTGCTAGTCAACTAACCCAAATAACTACAAATGCAATAAAAATAAAATAACAAGAAAATAAAATGGTGGAAACTTCTTATATGGAGAAAACGTGTTTACTTAGATTTCCTTACTCCTTAGTTATCTTTTATTGATTAATTGGTTTGTCACAATTGCATGGGTGAAGGGTTGCATTTCTTAATACCATTCGTGGGGCCGTGTACGATCTTCCCCAACTCTATAAGCTTCTATCTCTTCCTATGACGACACGTTTAGCATCCTATCATGGCCTCATTAATAGTCACTTATGCATTTAATACAACCAATAAAACCATAGTACACATCCGATTACGTTTCTTAAGACGTTCAAGCAAGTTACCGTATAGGAGGTTAGCTAGTTTTCTTAAGTCTAACGCTAAAATCAATCACCCACAACAATTAATGACAAACAAAAAACCAATAATCAATAACTAAGTTTCATTAGATCTAAGCAAACATAAGTAAACCTAAGCTAGCATGTTAAAAGGAAGAAAAACATACAAGATAATCAAACAACACATAGACATATTGAATGATTAAAGGATAACTTATCTTCAATTAAACATAGAAGAAAGTAGGGGTTTGAAACCCTTACAAAAGCTGTAAAATCCTCTAGGGTTTTGTGCCACAAGTTCTCTCCAAAAGGGGTTTTCTTAATGAATGAAAAATCGAAAATATATATAGAATTTACAATCTGACGGCGTCACCTTTTGGGTTGTGACGCCGTCAAGTCGCCGTCCTAGGGTTTCTTGATTGCCTAGACCCACTCTTGACGCCATCTGGTTGGAATATGTTCTGGGCCGTCTCTCTTTGCAATAACACGTGACGGCCTTGGCAAATTATAACGTGACGCCGTCATGTGTAAACCTCCAAAAATCTTTCTGGCGCGTCAAGTGTAAAATAGATATCCGCTTGTTGATTAACAAGTGACGGCGTCACCATGTGAAACTTGACGCCGTCAGGTACTGTTTCCAGCTTGTATTCTTGACTTTGTCGTTTTCTTCACTTTTTGCTCCAAAAACGTCCAAAATGCTTCCTTTTCCAGAATTCTTCTCAAAAGTACCTAAATTGACAAAAAAAACGATTTAAGGTAATAATTGATCATATTATCACGAATTAGGGCTTAAATGACCCCTTAAAAGCGTAACAAATTTCTCCTTATCATAGCCTCTTTACCCAAAATCTCCAATTCCTTGCATGAACCTTAACCTTGAAATCGATCAAATTATGAATTCTTGCCTTGTGGGAATGATTGTTAGGCCCTTAGTTCTTGAATAGAAACAACAATTCACCATCATGAATCATTAGGAAGTGATTTCCAGTTTGTTCTTGCCCTTATCTCTCGTAATACACATACACTCCACACTAAAATAGAAAAATCTGGAATATGGTGGAAATATAGACTATAAAAATCTAGTGAAAATAATATTTACACATTTAGTCCCCCAAGTTTCACTTTTTGACACTTTATACCCCAAGTGCATAACTTATGACATTTCTAGTCCTTTGAATTTCAAATTTAACTCTCAGTTTTGACTTTCAACGCTATTGACTAACCAATCAAATCACATTTTACTATTATACATTCAAACTTACGTGAGTCAAATATATAATAGTAAAAAATGTTTCGGTTTTGGGGTGTAACAAAAATGCTTCTTTAGAGAAAGGGCACCATTACAACTATAGTCAGGTAGATTAACAAGTGAGTCAAACTTCCTACATAAAGTATTTAAGATAGTATTTAGATAAGGCAGAGCCTCAGTGAGTGAATGAATGAATCTTATAGTGAATATTTTTTTGGGGTAAAGGGGATTACCCCGGTAAAATATATCTTATAGTGAATATTAAAAATCACATAAACATCTTCCTTATTATAAGTCTCCTCTAACTCATCCCACATCATTTTTAGTCAACAAATTGACCAAGATAAAGTTCTTCAGACACATATCCTAGAATCTAGCACAATACAGTTGAATTGCACCCATCCCACTATTAAACTAATTGGTCATCAGTCTCAGATCTTCTACAATTTTCATTTATAAAACCCAAATCATGCTTTGTATACAAAGACAAAGTAATAGCAGCACACCAAACTTTATAATTTTCGATACATGTTAATTTGAAAGAAATCAATGGACTACCATTGGTATCATCAAAAGCAAAAAACAGAGGGTCATACACTGTCATTGCTCAACAGACCCTCGAGAACCTCTAGATTTTCAGTGTGCTTATCCTTTTTAGGTGATTCGCCTTCGACGATATTGATTGAACAACTAACAACAAGCAATTAAGCAGATATAACACAGATACCAACCAAACTCCACAAATAACAAATAAAATCCTTCTCAACCAATCCAACTAGTGTTCTCAAAAAATTTAATTAAAACACAACCACCAATTAATCTATACAATTAACCTAAATGTGACAACACATGATTCCTTGCAACTATAGTGGTAGTTCAAGCCTATTACAGAGCATGCAAAAGCTTTCAATAACCAAATGCATAATGAACATCAACAACAACAAGATTTGAAATAATCAAACAAAAATATTAATAATTAGAACAAATACCAAACACTAATTCTTAACAAAATATTAGGGTTTCTTCGAATCAGTAAATCTTGACTAAATCTGAACAAGATTTATACTAGAATCATATCACAAAATATATACGATAACTGAAATAAAAAACTCCTGAAATTAGGGTTTGATACAGAAAATGACAAAAATTAAAGACAAGAACCACAATAGAAACTATATCTGAATTTTATCAACACTTTTAATACCAAAAACACTCGATTAAAAAAACCTTCAGATTTTATGAAACCCTAGTTTTTTTTGAAAAATAAATAATTTGACAATAAAGTTTGACAAAACAACCACGATTTATACTTAGAATCACACCATGAACACATATCTATACTAAATTTGGAAATCCGTCAAATTTGTACCAACCCTAATTTTTTGAAAACAAATTTTAATCAAACAGTTAACCGATGAATATTCGTATCAAAGCCACTACGATTTGATACCATGTGAAGAATTATGAAAACAAGTTTAACTCGAAGATTGAGTCAACCAACCACCCCCTTTATTTTTATAATTGCATATCTACTTCTCATAACAGAAGAGATGTTTTAAGTTTAAGTACAAATACAAACAGAAAGAAAGACCATTTATGTAAGACTACCTAAACTCTCGTGAATGGTCATCTATAAGAGATCTTGCACTAACTTACTTGCCTTAATCATAATTCATCTAACCTTGGGTTGGGTCGGCCTCTAGTCCTAATGGAGACATTCGTGAAGGCATGTTATCACTTACAACAACGATTATGATACGGATCATAAATCACCACTGGAGGATACAGAATCGGTCACGGTTTCAAAGCCTGATTCATCATCTCTGATCTCTTAGCCATTTGACTCAAGGATTTTAATATTTTGAGACATTTCCTCATAGATCTGAGTGTCATCTATGTTTGTGTCACTAGTTATGCTCGAGGCATTTGTATCCACGTTCTTTGGTTTAGATGGTTGGTTTGCTTTTTGTTGTTGCAACTTATTATCTCTGTTTCGGGACTTCACAGAACGTTTTGTTTGATTATTTGGTGTAGAGTTCTTCTTCTTGTCTGTTTGTTTCATATTTGCTTTCTCGTTTCTTTAACTAGATCGATTTTCTGAAACGCATTATAGACAATGACACGTATTCAGCCATATATATTAGTTTACAAAACAAATAGTTGAAATGTGATTATGCTTTTAGTCTTCAACACTACCTCTATAATTCAGAATTCCTACAAAGCATAATGAATAAAAAATAAGAAAAAATAAAAACTTTATATACTCGAGCCACAAACTCTACTTTCAGCTTGCCACCTTTAGTCCTTCCAAGTTGTGTGAGAAGCTTTCCAACCAAATGATTGTGGGTTCAAGTCTTGTTTAGTTCATGTGAGATAGTTGTAGTGTATTTGTGATATAGTTAGTTGACATTCCAATAAAAGACAAAACTATAGATTTTACATAATACTCCCTTTACTAATTTATTTTCAATAGAAAGTTATTAAGATTACGTGACACAAATGTTAATTTTGTTGATTCATATACAATGGTTCAGCTAAAGGGATGTAACATGCATGATCAATCCGAATAGCTATAAGTAAAGAGCTGACTAACTGACATGTCTAATTTTGTGTCTAAGTAAATCAATGCATTATACATGTTGAGCTCATCTTTTTTCCGACAACCATTTATTTTTCATGTGTAGTGTACTCCTCTTAAAAAATACTCCGTCTAATTGAACTATAATCATCGGTTATGCATGAAAAATTGGTACTATAGGGCTCGGTGTAGAACTCATCCATTGAAACCCCTCAGTCACTTATTATTACCAAATACAACATCATATCACTAACTAATCACTTACACATCCGTAATCCTCACTTATCATTTACTTATGTCAAATATTTATTTACGTAAACGTACACACGACACACACACATCTAGGTCCAGCCACCATGATGATCGGACCATTGCAAAAGTCTTATCGCGTTTGATGGAGCGGGAGGGGGGTAATGCACAAACTGGTAATGTACTATTAAAACTGAAATATACAAATATGATAAAAGATCATTTGAGCAAAAACTTTTTTTACATAGCAAGGGACTAATCTCCACCCTCCATCTTTATTTGATCTAATGGATGAGATTAATCCAAACAATTTAAAAAACCCACTTTCATCCTTTTTTTTCATATATTAATATCTTTCAAACCGTTAATTGTTAAACGAAAAAAAATATACCTTTATGACGAGCATTTAATTATCTTTCTATAGATAGGCACTTTGATATATTTTCGACAAATTTTTTTTTTCGTTTTTTTCACGTTTTTTTTTCGTGGCCGAAAAAATCACATGTGATATATCACATGTGATATTACATATCACATATGATATTACATATCACATGTTGTTGATGCAAATAATGTCTAAAAACGTTATTCTCATCTTTCGATGTCTCTACGTTTTGATGATAACAAAATGTGAAAACATCTTACGTCAAAATTAACGTACACAAGTTTTTAGTCGATATATCCGACTTCTACGTTAATCACTCTAGGTATGAACAAACAAATTTACAACTTGACAAATGATCAAAGAAGTGAATTTGTGTTTTAATCTTCACATTTTTAGCTTGACAAAACTTTCTTTTCAAAAATACATTTTACAAATTATTTTTGAATTATAAAGAAATATTTTATTAAGGAAAATTCTTTTTGAAAATTCCCCAACAGCTAGTTTTTTACCCAAACCAGCTCCAAACTCCCCCAAATAAAATTTCACCACTAAAGACAAAAATTGGAGCGTTTTTGTCTGGCACGGTACCATGGTACCACTAAATTTAGTGGTACCGTGTGACAATTAGTGGTACCGTCCCTTTATATGGCCAAAATTTCAGATTCTATAAATACCACTTCATTTCCCAGATTTTGGCTATCCTTTCACACACTTAATTTTTTGTAGTCATATCCTCAATTATCTAAACTCTCCTTTGATCATTAGTTAGGTTTCTTTTGTTTAAAGAGTGATTCTTTCATCCAACCAAGAATCATCTACATACCTCTACTAGTCAAGAGAAAAAACAAAGTATCAAGAAGATACAAGGTGTTGGTGTCATAGAGTAGTGCACTTGCATTACTAGTTGTCTACTTGATTGTATCTTGATATACATCAAGTGTTTTAGTATTTCTTAGTTATTGTGTCGATCATTGTGATCTTGTTGAGATCTTGAGGATCTCTTGAGTGTTGAGTGATTAAATATTGATCAAGTGGATCAAAAGTAGATTGTGAGGATTGTGTGGATCTTGTAAAGATCATGTAAATTGTGTGAGGATCGTGTGGATCTAGTGTAAAATGAGAGGATCGTGTGGATCTAGTGTAAAGTGTGAGGAACGTGTGGATCTAGTGTAGAGTGTGAGGATCGTGTAGATCGTTAGTGAAGTAAGGATCAAACGGATCGTGGTAGATTAGTACTAGCTAAGATTAGTACTCGACATTTAGCTTAGAGCACTCGGTGTCATGTTTAATAACACGCCAAATGCTCAAATGCTTACCAATAACACGCCAACGATGGTACCGAGTAACATGCCATCAACACGCCAAAAAGGTTTGAGCTAGTAGACTGG
Source organism: Artemisia annua (assembly GCA_014162995.1). Classification (NCBI taxonomy): domain Eukaryota; kingdom Viridiplantae; phylum Streptophyta; class Magnoliopsida; order Asterales; family Asteraceae; genus Artemisia; species Artemisia annua. The sequence goes on along the minus strand of LBNU01006023.1, from coordinate 39,657 downwards.
CTCACGCCAAAAGGAGAAAAAGGCCCTTTCTATTATTTTTTTTTCTCCGCTTGTATTGTCTGAAAGTGCTATACGTATTTTGGAGCTAGATATATATCACGACCTTGCGTGGGTGACAAAGTGTGTATCTGCTTGTGATCGTTAGTAATTACTCTAGTGCCGGAAAAAAGCACCATGCCATCATGTATGAAAACTGGTTTTAGGAGAGAGTAAGGAGGAAGAAAGGATAATAAAAAAGTTAAACTTTGATGCTATGTATATCCTCCACACGTTTTTTCCCTGTTTCCAAGATAACATATTCTTTTTATATACTCAAAATATTAATATACTACGAAGTACATACTTACTACTGTAGTGAATCACTTTATAAAGTGATAAAACTCATAAAAGTACCACATAAAAGTACGCTCAAGAGTTCTTTTGTATGTTGTATTGTAATTTTAATTTGTGTTTAATAAATGTGTTTGTTTTTATTAAATAAAATGAAATGAAAAAAAGTGGGACCCAATAACGTGTTAGTGGTGTGTTATGAGGAAGGGTTGTTTGAGTGAATGATGTGTTATTGGGAGTGGATGATGTGGCGCTGAGGTGGCATACCAATAACGTGTTAATGGTATGCATGATACCCAGCGCTCTTAGTGTCGGAAAATAACGTAAGCGACGTTTTACGATTTTCTCCGCCTGAAGGGAGTCTTGTTGATATAGTGCTATAACTCTCGAGTCGGATACTCAGAGAGTGGAGTAGGGCGAAGAAGAGCTTCGTGACCGAACCACTATAAATCTCGTTGTCTTGGTTTGATCTTTCCATCTCTTCCCTTTACTTACTTATTATATATTAGTGTTAGTATTGTGTTGTGTTCATATTGGTGTTGCTTGATTTCACCTACAATTGAATCAAAGTTTTTTCAAAGAGAAATTTTTAAAACTAATTAAAACAAGTCGGTAAACTATTCAACCCCCCTTCTAGTTTCCCTCACATGTGATATTGTGATTTTTTCGGCCACGACAAAAAACGCGAAAAAAACGAATTTTTTTTGGTCGAAAGTATATCAAAGTGCCTGTATATAGAAAGATAATTAAATGCTTGTCGCGATGGTGTAATTATTTTCGCTTAACGATTAACGGTTTAAGAGATAGTAAATTATAAAAAATGAGTGAAATATTAAAATGCTTTTAGTCTCAACCATTGATTTTTTTTAGATGTATAGTAAAGATGAGTCCTTGCCTCCTTGGTATATAGGAAAAGTTTAGTATATAAAATAACTCTCCTCTACGAATATTGAAGACTAAAAAAAACTCGGGCAGGACACCAGGAGATCACATGGTAGTGCGTAAAGAAAAATGCTAAAAGTGGGCCCACAATTGTATGTACTATAACAAACAGGCATCTACTCTTAAACCCAGCCCATGAGACATGAAAATCAACTCTCACCCCACCACACTTATCTATCGTTAATTTTCGTGAGAACCTTGACAAGGGACCTAATACATGGCCTAATCATGGACTTAATGCCGCACTGTACAAGTATTTTAAGCATTAGGTCCATGATTAGGCCTATGTATTAAGTCTATTAATCAAATTCCTTTTCGTGATCAACAAAAACAAATTATTAACGTAACAATTTTGAGGTCTAGTTAACAATCTTAACTGACTTCAATTTCGGTTAGAATTTTCTAGCTTTGGGTTGATAAAATCAAGAAGCAACATCACAAACCGAACATAACCGACGCTCACAATATTTGAGGTTTTGGTTTAGTTGCTCAAGCATGAATATCATATGTACTACATATTTTTGTGGGTATTATCAACCTATTCAGTGACACTTTCGTTATCTTACACATAATTCGTTATAATGGTTAAGTGTATCAGATAGTATCCTAAAAGAAACTAGGTTTTGTGGTGCATTTTTTGTGCTATCGTTGTTACAGAAGAAATACACAGATTTGCATTAATCCGATTCTTTTTGCCATAGTTCACTCTATAAGTCGAATGATACGAATTAGCTTTATGTATTTGTTTAGCATAAGTATGTTTCGATATCTAATTTTAACAGACTGAATAATACACGTACACCATGATAATAAATATGTAAATAATTGGAATTGTTTTGAGAGATGACAAATGCATCTATTCGAAACACAAGTAGGTGAGACCTTAAATGTCAATTTTGATCGATTTTGGCATACGTCTCATAGTCTATGTCGCCTTAGTGTCTCATTAATTTGTACTGTATAACGTTTTCGAATTGATCTATATGCACAAATTGGAAATGTAGTTTTTCTTGTTTGTTTGATAGCATATGTAAATTTATTCGAAGTTTATTTATTTATTTACTGTATTTTTTAAGGGTTAATGGCATGTAATAGCTACGAACTTTCCCAAGTGTTCAAATGTCAGTTGTGAACTTTTTAAAATACAACAATACCCATCAAACTTTCAAATTTTGTTTCATTATCAGATACGAACTTTAAAAAAAATACCACAATACTCATCCAACTTTCAATTTTTTTTCATTATCATACGCAACGAGATGAGCTTTTTACATTGATAAAACAAAATTTGAAAGTTTGATGGGTATTCTTGTATTTTACAAAGTTCATTACTGACATGTGAACACTTGAGAAAGTTCGTAGCTATTATATGCCATTAACCCATTTTTTAACGGCGATTTGTATTAGAAACTAGCAAGAAGCTAGAACAAAGATACAACGAAAAAAATGGTGCAAGCCACTCTAGGGGTGGTGATTCATTCGAGCCAATTCAACCGGATGTTTTTGCTTCTATGAGTAATCCAAAGGTGTGAAAGAGTCTTGATTCTTCCATGAGAGTGACCCGACGCGGGGGTTTCAAGTCAAAGCAAACTCTATTTCGAAAGCGCCAAATGACCCATGTGGAGGGGTTGACAACGACATCGAAGCAAAGTTTTTCCTTTCTGTTGAGTTGCGCCGATTCGTGCCAACAGCAAATTATTCAAAGTGTATTTAGATTTTTTTTTTAATATTTTTTTTATAGAATTGTAGCTTTTTTATTACTATACAAAACAACCTTACAAAAGTAAAGATCTCTATACAAGATTTAGAAGGGGAACATAAGAACAAACAAGCGAGGAAAAAAAAAACAAAAAAACCTAACTTACAAATAAGCACAACCATAAACTAAAAACGAATAAACCCCCANCTTTTTTCATCCTAGCATCAATCCACTCGAACGCCCTTCCTTGAACTTCCTCGAACAAATATGGAATTTGCGACCCGCTCCTTTTAAATACCACTTGACCAAACAATCTCTTTCTATTTCTCCTTTTTACGGCCCATAAAAGCAGTAGCTTCAACATAAACACATCTTCAACTGAGAAAATATTTTTCATACCTACATCCCACCACTCAAACACCCTATCCTAAATAGGCTTAACTTTCAGGCATAGAACAAAGCAATTATCCACCGATTCATTTGACTCCTCACGATAAGGGCATAATACCAAATGTAAGTTGATACCCATGTTGTGAATAATTACTCGACCTGGGATTCTCCTATGATACAAATGCCAAACAATGCACACCTTTTTTTAGTAAACTTGCACCAAGAGGTCTCAAAGATACTCCCCAAAATTTTCAATAAAAGGAGCATCTAAAACTCTATCCCGACCCTAGGCGATTCTGGATAACAACTCAAACCTGAATCGGCTTTCAACCTTATAGAATCTAACACTAATCTATTACTAATCTTGTTATGGAGTATGATTATACGCTTGTGTTTTAGGGTTTTTTTTAAATCAATTTAGGGTTGTGTCGTCTGCATTAACTATGACCTTTATTACTTTTTGTGCATTGATTACACCATTATAGCCAATTGAAGATTAAGGTTTATTTGATCTTCTAGTTCTACCTGGTATTTTCATTCGTGGTTTTAGGGTTTGAATTCTTTGTGTGATGAGTGACGATACAGGAGAGGTGGACATAAGCTCTTAACTAAGCTCATTTAATGATACAATCAAGAATATGGAAGGAACTGATGGAAATATAACAAATGATGCAACCACTTTAGTGACGTGCATACGAAGCCAGTTTTGTATGTGTCCATGCTCAACGCTGAAACATCAAAAAAGAATGCAAAGTTTCGACCTCTTGCTAATAGTGAATCTGTTAATGGTGCTGATCTAGCCATCCCCGTGGCATCCCTTGAAGAGGTAAACAATAGATTTGTTGATTCATTAGTTGGATACTTTATTGAAAAACGACTTGCGTTCCTGTTAGTTGAAAACTACGTTAAGAACACATGGGCTCAGTTTGGAATTATGAAAGTTATGATGGTTTTTTCTTTTTTAAGTTTGTTTCGAAAACTGGTTTGGAACAAGTGATTGAAAGCGGACCTTGGATGATTTGGACGGTTGCAATTATTCTTAATTCTTGAACCCCCAATATGAACTTGACTAAGGATGACATTACTAGTGTTCCAGTGTGGGTGAAGTTACACGATGTTCCATTAGCAGCTTTTAAGATAAATGGACTGATTATGATTGCGACTAAGCTTGGAATACCAATTATGTTGGATGCTTATACGAGTACTATGTGTCTTGAATCTTTGGAATGAACTAGTTACGCTAGAGCACTTATTGAAATCACTTCAGATCAAGAGCTTAAAGACAATTTAGCTGTTACCATTCTGCTTCATGGCAAAGGATACATAAAGTAAAATATTCGGGTTGAATACGAGTGGCAGCCTTCTACGTATGAATCTTGCAAGATTTTTGGTCATAAAAACGAGCAATGTTACAAAAACGTTAAAGTTACTTAGTCAAATGATAAACAGGAGGACGGTTTTGTTAGTGTTACTCGTAAAGGTGGTAAAGGTAAGAGTGGTGCACGTCAAACCTCAAAATATATCGATGGTATTAGACTTAACAAGTCTAAAACCAACCATTACTACATACCTGTTCAATAAGTGAAGAAAACTAATGACCATGAGGCTTCAACGTTAAATAATATGAATTTATTTGAACTAATAAATACTTTTGATGCCTTAAAAAACAATGATATTGTTTTTGAGCAACAGGATATTGGTTTGAACCCTTCCAACAAAGGGGTTGTTTCGAGTAATGGTGATTCTAGTGATAGTGACGAAATGGAGAACGTTTTTTATGAAACATCTAGGTTTATGGAACCGAAGGTATTAACTAATCTGGAGGGGGCAATCATTCCCATTAATGATGGTTTTAATGTATAGCATAGATTCTTGGAACATACGGGGAATGAATCAATCCCCTAAGCCAAATGAGGTTCGACATGTAATCTCGAAAAATTGTTTGTCTATATGTGCAATATTGGAGTCTCATGTCTCTATTTCTCGTTTAGATAATTGGAATTGGACATCTAATGGTAATTTGTGTAATAAAGGATCAAGAGTTATTTTGGGTTGGAATCCGGATGATGTAGATTTAATGGTCATTTCTAAATCTGATCAAGCTATGAATACCAAAATAATGTTTAAAGCTAACCAAAAAGGGTTATTTTGTTCACTTATGTATGCTCATAATCGATATACTCACTTACGTGACTTATGGCAGAATTTGATTACTCTTAAGTTGTTATTCGGGGTAAGCCATGGTGTTTGATGGGTGATTTTAATTTCGCTCTTAATTGAAAGACAAGGCTTGTGGTACATCGATTATTGATATCTTTATTGATATGAATAAATCCGGTTTACACTTTACTCGGAATCAAAATCCAAAAGGGGGTCATAGGATTTGGAAGGAGATTGATCGAATTATGGCGAACTTGGATTTTTATGATATGTTTGTTGGTGCTAATGCTTTATTTCAGCCATACAAATATCTGATCATTCTTCGGCTATTTTGCGAATTCCTAAGACACCGAAATTTAAACCTAAACCTTTTAAATTTTAGAACCTTCTTGTGCATAATGCAAATTTCTAACATGTTGTGGAGGAGGCTTGGAATTCTGACGTTGATGCTTTCAATATGTTTTGAGTGGTTAAAAATCTTAAACTTTTGAGGAAACCTTTGCGAAAGCTCCTCCATAATCATGAAAATCTTCATGATCGAGTCAAGTCTCTTCGTTTTGAACTAGACGAAGTGAAAAAAACTTTAGATATTGATCACTTTTTGCATGAGGAGGAGGCTTTTTATTTACAAGCGTTTAATGATGCATTGATTGATGAAGAAAGGTTTCTTAAGCAAAGGCTAACATTGAATGGCTTTGGGTAGGAGACTCTAACTCGGCAGACTTTCATAAAGTCGAAAAAATTCGGGTTCTAGAGGCAGAATTGATTCGGTTGTAGATGCTAATGGTGTTTGGATTGATGGTGAGAATGTGTACTTAGCTTTTGTTTCTCATTATACCCGTTTTTAGGTCAAGAAGGAACCACAAATACTTTAAATACCCATGGGTTGTTTTTGAATAGCTTGTCTTCGGATCAGGTCGAACACATGATTCATGGGGTTTCTGATGACGAGATCAAGGCGGCTATACTTTACAGGACGGGTGCACTGCTGCGTTTTTTAAAGGTGCATGGGATATTGTTGGGATTGGAGTTATTAATGTAGTTCACGAGTTCTTTACTAGTGGTAAACTTCTTAAAGAAGTAATTCACACTATTATGGCGCTTATCCCAAAGGTATCTTCTCCTACTCGTATTAATGACTATCGGCCCATTTCTTGTTGTAACGTGATATTTAAGTGCATTATTAAGATTATCTCTAACTATATAAAGGATGGTATTACTGATTTGGTTAGTATTAACCAATCAGCTTTTGTCTCGGGTATACGTATTTCTGATAATATTCTATTAACCCAAGAGCTAATGCATAATTATCACTTAGATATAGGACCCCCTTAGGTGTGCTTTTAAAGTTGATATCCAAAACACATACGATACAATGAAATGGGGATTTTTAAAAATGATTCTTATGGGTTTTGGTTTCCATGATACGATGATTTCGTCAATTATGGAATGTATTACTACCACCTCGTTTTCCCTTAGTATTAATAGGTTGTTGCATGGGTTTTTCAAATGGAAAATGGGTCTTAGGTGATCCATTGTCTCCCTATCCTTTTACGCTTATTATGGAGATCCTAACTCTTATTTTGCAGCGGAGGGTTCAAATTAGGAGGAGGTTATTTTTCATCATTGTTGCTCGAATCTTAACTTATTAATTTATGTTTTGCGGATGATCTATTATTGTTTGCTCATGGTGATGTTAATTAAACTTGTGTTATCATGGAAGCTGAATTCAAGCGACTTCGGGCCTTGTTCCTAGTCTTCCTAAGAGTACGGATTATTTTGTAATGTGTTGAATCATTCTAAGCTTGCTATTCTTAGTGTTCTTCCTTTTGAAGAAGGTAAGCTTTCGGTAAAGTACCTTGAGGTCCCTCTAGTTTCTACTCTTTTGGATTATAGAGATTGCAAGGAGCTTGTGGAAAAAGTTCAAAATAGGATTGGTGATTGGAAAAACAAGTTTCTTTCTTTTGCAGGTAAATTGCAACTTGTGCAATCGGTTCTTTCTTTTATGCATGTTTATTAGTCCTCGGTTTTTATTTTACCCACTCGTATTATTATGGATCTAGAGCAACTTATGAGGGGTTTTCTGGTGCCAAGGTGACACGAGTCGAGGAAAAGCTAAGGGTTTTTTGGATTCTATTTGCCTTCCAAAAAATGAAGGTGTTTTAGGTATTTGAAGGCTTGAAAATTTTAATGTAGCATTAATTACATCTCATATTTAGAGTATTTTAACCCTAAAGGAATCTCTTTGGGTTAAATGATTCATACGCATAAATTAAGAGGTAGAAAATTTTGGGTTGTTCCGCCTAGAGGTAGTATGAGTTGGGGTTGGCGTAAGCTATTACAAGTTCGCCTAGAAGGTATTTTTGGTATAGTATTGGCGATGGAAATTCTGTTTCGGTGTATTTTGATACATGGTGTATTCAATGTCCCCTGATTAATTTTATCACGGTACGGGGTATATATCAAGCATGCTTCCAAACATCGGATAAACTAGCTGATGTAATTCGCCAAGGTGTTTGGACGTAGCCTATAGATTGGGTTAACAAGTATCTCTTAATTTATAATCTTGATGTTCCTATTATTTATTCGAGTAAGAATGATCAGTTGTGTTGGAGGAACAACCAATGTGAGCTTAAAGGATTTTCGGTTGGCATTGTTTGGGAGCTCTTCGTCCAATAGGGTTTGAAGTGTCTTGGACTAACATTGTTTGGTTTTAGCGTTGCATTCGTAGATACGCGTTTCATCTTTGGCTTGCAATGAAGCGAAAACTCAAGACTCAAGACCTTTTGAGAAAATGGGATTTTGGTGATTCAACCAACTTAAACCTGTTTCAATGCTCAGTGTGTAACTTGGAACCGAACTCTCATGAACACTTATTTTTCGAGTGTTTATTTTCTTCGCATGTTTGGTCTTTGGTGTTATCCCGTGCTGGTCTTCATAGTATATCGATGTCTTTGGAGGTATTGTTAATTGGCTACTTCCATTGCTAAGAAGAGGTCGGTTCAAAGCATCCTTGGTAAGCTCCTTCTCGCAGCTACGTCATACTACATTTGGCAAGAGCGAAATGCTAGATTGTCCAAAAAGACAAAGAGGTCCGGATCAAGTTATTGAAGTTTTTTTTGGTGCAAAGGTGAATGAATTATATTACTCTCCAACAGTATTACAATCATAAGAATAGAAACAAGCATTGGATATAAACCAATCTTGGTACAACTGAACTAAAACAGAACAACAATTCTAATTACGTCTGATATCAGACAACACTAGTAACTATCTCAGACAATACTAAACTCTGACCAAACAGAGTATATCCCTTCAGGTTACACCTCAACATTCTTCAGAAAAACACCAAACTCAACACATCAATTCACCTTGGAGCACCTACCATCTAGCTACATTTCCCCATCTCCATTCTACCAAACCACTCATCCTACCACCACAGTAGCAAGGTAGAAATGGAGTAGGGCTTCACTAGGCACCCATAACCCATCCATTGGGGGGGGGAGGCTGTGCCAAACAGCCTACATTTCCCTCTCAATGGAAGGCTTCAGCTGTTTAGGAACACTACACCCTCCATGATGACCATCTATTACCCCCTATAATGGTGATTGAAGTTATTGAAGTTTTTATGTCTATTGTACGTCCTAAGCTTTTAACATTTCGATTTAAAAAGACAATTCATGTAGATTATAAGCTGATGGAACATTGGAAGCTACCCAACCTTGTTGTTTAACATAACACTTGCTGTCTTAAGTCGTCCTCTTTTCTTTATAAGCTGTTAATTGATTTCGTGCCTGCCCCTAAGGCAGGGGCCCCAGACGCAGGAGCCGCCAGCCGGATCGACCAACAAATGATAGGCCAGAGGGATGGGCTCATTCGACTAATCAGTGATCCCTGGGCCTACCTAACACAGATGTCCCTGAAATAGGGGTTTGGTTGATCGGAAAGCTCGGGCAGGAGTAGGACATTCCTTCCTACTTCTTCATGCTAGCTCTCCAACTGACTGTCTTACTCCAGCTTTCATTTCAGTTACTGATTCGCCTATCCTCTCCCTTCTTGGCTACCAAGGCGTTTTTCTGTGCATCTTCGTGTATTTTTTTTGTTCGTGTTAGGTAGTTTTAGTTCCTCAAGGTTGGTATGTCAATCTTGTGATGTTTACTAGTTGGAAGTACAAATGGTGCATTTGCTTATAGTAGTCAATATTGTGCTTTGTCAAAAAAAAAAAAAAAAAAAAAAAAAAAAAAAACCTCCCTGATACTTCAAGAATTAGAGTCCTCCATGTCACGGCATTTAGAATTTTAGATTTGAAAATGACGGATGCACTTTTTTAAAACCTTCTATATTAGATTCGAAAATTGATAAAATTTTATTGGCTGGTCAGCGAAAGACAACGAATTTTAACATGTAAAATAATTAGATAATCGTTTGACTACAAATCCATGCTACCCATTTTGTTTTCTATAGTTTGTAGTAGGGACTGAAAGTCGTCTTGAAAATAGAATGGATAAGATAATGCGATATCTTATTTTACGAAAATCATGCTAGATTTTATTTTCGAAGGATCTTTTATCAGACTACCTGAGAAGAGTCGAGTATTTCTCTTTTTGGTGTACGTGACACAATCAATATATCCGTGGATGTGTCCCGACTCTTCCCAAACGAAAGTCATGTGATATATGGATTTCAATTCAAGTGTCGTTTAAGAAACCTAAGCGGCCACCCAATGAGATTTAACGTGGGTCTCTTGTGAAACCTTCAAGCCACAAACCTCATGTGATATATAGATCCCACCATCTTTTGTGTAATTAAATGAATCCAAATTTCAAATAGTTATCTCTTTGCTATAATTTTGTTTTGTCTCACGCATCTTTATTTTTATATACCCAACAATCCAGTCTCTATTTCTTGTTGATAAGTGTCAAAGTAGGAAACTCGGTTTCGATACTTTAGGTAGGATGCTGAATAGGTTGTAATGAGCACAAAACAAGTGACGCACAAGTTTTCCCATGTAATGAATGTGTATTCGTATCATATACTTAGTCATAACCATTTTTTTCCTATGCAATTCTCTTCTTCATACACTCATGACTTCTCGTTGTCCAGGTTTCTCTCTTTCACACGCATATGGTACGTAAACACCTGCATATACCGATTGATGTTGATTTTCTTTCGTCAAAGTTTGATTTAATTATATATCCCGTTATCTATATATTGTTGCATCAAAATTTGATTGATGAAATCATGGATGATTCAAGCAAATAATTACGGGATTAAGCTAAAAGTCATGGCCGGCAATGGTAAAAGAAGACAATGTTCCGTAATCTCCTAAAAGGCTAAAAGTAACTACAAAGTCAAAAAGGGTGATTTTGTATGGAAATCTAAACATGATCTTGTCGTTCTCCGTTTAGCAACAGACCAATATGTAGTAAAGAATGACACTCAATTTTGGTATTACATGTTTCTGTTTACCTTTCATCTTCAAAAAAAAGGTGTTCATATACCGTTGTTTTTTCTTTTATTTTTTTTTTATCTTATCTTGTATTATTATACCAGTTAAAAATTTTAATCGATCAAAAGAAGGTAATTAGGGACGGTTTATAAAATTATGAAGCATGTTGACATTGCGCACATTTGACGAGTCTTAACTTGATTGATCAGTTACTTACAAGTCGATAATTATGGAAGATGATGTTTGCCTATATATAAGTTAATAGTTAAATTAATATCATTCAACATATGTATTAACAGGATTAATAACTACTGATCGATTGAGGCATCCACATATGTTATCAGGGGCGGTGACAGCTGAAGGGGCTGAAGGGTGCTCGGCCCCCTCCAAGAGGCCCAATCGTTTTACTATTTTATCTTATAATATTTTAGCCCATGGACCAACTATGACCTTTAGACGCCAAAAAAAAGTTAAGAGAAGCTTGATATCGTTTCATGCCCAAGGTCTTCGTTTAATTATTATTATTATTATTATTTTATCTTTTTTTATATTAAAACTTTAAGTTTGTAACCAGGATTTGTTGGCGTGAGTGATCTCTATAACCTGCCAATTAATGATTAAGTTCTATGACTTTGTTACTTTGAGAAAAAAAAAATCGGGCCCTTTATTGCTAAATCATGGCTCCATCCTTGTATGTTATACCTGAGATACTATTAGTCCCAACATGAAAAGACGTAAAATAGAAGCTGTTGGGACATAAACATGGGACGAGGTCGCTTGTCAAAAGTTAATATCACATGTGTACCCACCGTAAGACAAATAGACAAGACCACAAGCTTCAATGTGTTTATCGTCTCATTATCTAAATCCGACACCCCAAATCAAATTAATATTTGCTTGATTCAAAATTCTTTGTTACTTATTGGACTAATGAACTACATATCAACGTGTTTTATAATATCTGGTCGACTATGTATCTAAGATCTAAGTTGAGTAGTACACAAACTAGCTTTAGACCGAAGAAAATTATAACTACGCAACTAGTGACAACACGCAACACATGTGTCTCTCGCTCCTTGGTAAAATTATGAGAGACGTTACCACCTAGGTCATTTCAGTCATGTCGGTGTTTGAAAATAGAAACTTAGGGTTTTCAAAACTTTTTTTAGGGTTTTGAAAACATGAACGCGTTGTATGTCTGTTTTTGCAGTCTCCAACATTAATTAGTTAGTTTTGTAGTATATGGCAGGGCCGGCTTTGAGGGTGTGCAAGGTGAGCGACCGCTCAGGGCCCCAAAATTTTTAGGTGCCCCAAAATTTGTCTCGTTAATAATTATATGTGTGTGTACACATATATTTTACGAAGAAAAAGATATTTGGAAGAGAAAATATCTTAAATGAGTAATATGTTAGAACATTTAGATAATTAATTTCATTATATCTTATAAATGATAACACTTTATTTATAACATTTTTCTCGAAAGGCCTCATTATACAATTTCGTACAGGGCCCTCAAAATTTTTATCAAATCATGGGACGGCCCTGATGGTTGTCAACAACTTCTAACTATATCAAATTAAGTGTAATCTTTGGAGTTAAGTTGGTTTCCATGCGACCCATAATTAAGTTTCTAGATTTTAGCAGTCCAATTTGAAAAACAAATATTAGTGGTTTTTTACTTGATATTACTCGATAAAATGATGATGTGAATACGCATGATATATATGATATCTATGAAACATTTGTTTTATTTTATTGTCGATGCTAATGTGCTAGTGAAATGTGAAAACAAAAAACGACTAAAAGCAGCTTGGTTTCAAGTTTTAAAAATAGTAACAGGCCGGGAATTGACATTTCAAGTTTGAGGAAAAGGGGGTTCAGTTTTAGCACAGATGAACATGATCGTATTGGACTATGCAATCCATTATCTAAAAGAGTCTAGATAATAAAGTATAGTATCAGGATTCAACATTTTCAATTTCGGCTGCGCAAAAAATACAACAATCTTCGTTCACGAATAAATCTACATTACTTAATTGTAGTAACTTTGATTATATTTGCTAGCTAGTATGTTTTTTGTTTTTGTTTTTTCCATACCAATAGGCATGCATATTTATATATATATTTTAACGGCATTGTTTAAAAAAAAAAAAAAAAAAACAAAAAAAACAAAAAAAAAAAAAAAACAGAACAAAAAAACTAGACAGAAGCTATAAGAAACAACCCCAAACACCTAGAACGAAAACTAGCAAGAAGCATGCATATTATTTAGATACTCTTATCATTGATTTTAATTGTCACAATATACTTTTTTAAGTAGAAATTAAGAAAGGGTCAATGCATGTAATAACAAAATTAGGAACGGTTCATGCATATCATGTAAATGTGGCACAAAACACATACACGTCCATTAACTGAGTTTTTATTTGCTGCTGAGCATCTCTACAGCAATGTATGTCGGCATATTAACAATAATCAGACACTAAACATAAAACCAAAATGTCGGCCAAAAGATTTCCCAACTATTAATGTTTTTTAAACATATGACAAAGTTACAAGTCAAATTGGCTTAGCGAATAAGATTTGAGATTTAATGTAGATGATTTCCACGTACAAATTCTATTTGTACTGTTAGTGGATTTGATGTTAGGGTAGGGACTTCATGTTATAATATCTTACTGAGAGCATCTCCAATGTTGACACTAAATGTGCTTTTTGCACTAATTTAATGCCAAAAAGTACAAAAAACTTTCTCCAATGTTTACAATATCTTTAGCACTAATTTAGTGATGTGAATAGTAAAACACTAAATATAGTGCTACACTATATTTGTCGCTAATACTATTCATCTTATTTAAACTCAACATATTTGTTTAACATTGATACTTAATTATAAAAACAAAAAAATAACTTATATAAACTATATTGTTGTAAGTCTCTGATCAATACGTTTACAATGAGCCCAATATCGATATATGTTATTTTAACTATTTTTTTTTATTTATTGTGTCGACTTGTACTTTATACTACTTAAAAATGTTTAGTGCTAAAATTTAGTGTTATACATTGGAGGAACTTTTATTTAGTGCAAGAATATGCTATAAAGATGCTCATTTTACACTATTTTAGTGCAATTTTTTAGTGTTAACATTGGAGATGCTCTGATAACGTTAGGCTGAGTCCTTTGGAATACACTTAGAAAGGATATTTTATGTTGAGAGCCTCAAAGTTAGCTATTTTATGACACACAACTAAGTCAGACCTACTCAACTAAGACTAGTAGTAATGGTAACCCTATAAGTAACCAGAGCAACCTAACACTTCAACACCACCTCAACTTCTCTCTATAGATAAAACACATGACCAAATGCCCATAGTAAGACGACCATGGTCAAAACCTAAAACATACCTCACAAAAATTAAATAAAAAAACATTCTCATACATAAACCATGCAAACCATTCGGTCTCTTTTGCGACCCAACCAAGCAAAAAGAAGAGGTGTGTAAGGTAGACCGAACTTGGGTTTGGTCGTTATTATTAAGATCAACCTAAATCTCATATGCTAAGTAATGGCATGCCTACACCATAAGCAATAGATAAACAACTACTATACTATATTAGTAGTTGAGTGCTCCTTGTTGTTCGGATCTTGACCTGTTCCGAGCTTCCAAGCTCTATGCAGTTAGAGAACTCTTGGGTTTTACCACCTTTATTGACCATATACATGTCCTTGGAGTACTTTGGTATCATATTTCGCGTCAAGGATTTGTGCTTGTGGATCGGGTGAGTATTGCAGACCAACAGGTCTAGTGGTCGACAATCATTCGAACTTAGTAAACGTGGTCGTGCTACAAGTAATAGTCCAGTTTATGTTGGGTTTATAGATTTGATGAGATAAAACAAGAAGAATGAAAACAAGAGGGACTTAATGTGACAAAGGATGAAACTTCATATGCAAGAAAAAGATTACTACAGATCTTTTAATTATTTAGAAATATTCTTTGTAACCCTAGTTCTCTATTATATAAAGAGAATACAGGGATTAGTTTTTAGTACGTCTCCCACAATGTAATTAACAGGAAAGGTGTGTGTGTGTCTAGGCATTGTAAACGCCTAGTGTTTGTGTTTGTATTTGTTACCTCTAAGGTCTGAGGTGTCTTAGATCCTTGTTACAATTGGTAACACGTTATTATTCTGATCAAATAATAATTGGAGGTGATTATGGAAAAACCTTGTTCATAATAACTTTGATGTTTGTTTAATTCCGCTGCGTGTATAGTTATTGTTATTGTGTTCCTAGATGATATGAGGTCTAAACAACCTCGAGCTACAACGATCCTACAGGTGGTATCAGAGCAAGGTTGCTCGTGATATCTAGGGTTCATCAAGGTTTACATGATCGAATTTGTGAAGAGAAGAAGAAGGTACAATCGTTTTTAAAGGTTGTATTGGTTTTTATGATATTACATAACTGCTTGTCGTATATGGTGCTTCATAATTACCAATTTGATATTAAACATAACCTCGTACTACAATAAATGCTTTCACATGGATCATATTTATTTAATCATCGATCATGGGACAGTGGTGTTATTTACTTCTTTGGTTGATGTAAGATATTCGAGAATGGCGAGTGGGGTTGGTTATCCTCGTACTTTATTAAAGATTATGAGTCGAGAGTGGTTTGCCATCTTTTGCAAAAGATACGTGATGTGTGATTGGTTATCTCGACAATTAATTGTTGGTTTGTCATTTATCTGCAAGCTGTAAGATTAATAGGTGGAGATTTGATTATCGGTGACAATATCTTTATGGTTTCTAAGATCTGTCGTCTTTTGCATTCATGAACCTCGTACTTCTTTAATCAATTGAGGGTCTAAGCAGTAATGAAGGTTGTCGTTTGTTAATTATGGCACTGATTTGTGGACCTTACTTGCTGAACGGTGTGAATTAATAAAACATTGAAGTGCTGCTATGATTTTTATTGTGCTGCTACTGCTGCCAAGGTAATTATTTGTGCTACATGGTTCCTACTGATGTAACATGTTCCTACTGGTGAGTTAGACTTTTGCAAAGTGTTTGAAAGTTGTTGCTGTACTTAAAGGTTATTCCGCTGCTAGTTCAATTTTATTCTGCTGCTACAAAATTCACTCTGCTGCTTGCCTTAGTAAACTGCTGCTCGATACTACTGCTGCGTTTATGATTCTGCTGCTCGGGTATTAACTCTGCTGCTCGTTTGAAACGTACTACTGCTGTGATTTTTATATGTTCAAACGACAACAAGTAAAGAGTTTTATGGTTCAATATATATGCATGATTTACGAGTAGTGAGGGGAAGTACATATGATTGATTGTAGATATGGCACACACACAGGGGAAGTTCACAAGGAGATTGTAATTTGTTTTTAATTGTTCTTAAACGTTTTTAAAGGCTCGAATTAATTTTCTTATTGGAGAAGAGGAGTATTTGTTGCTTCTTTGATGATGCAGTGGAATTTTTCAAGGTTGTGTTCTTATCATATCTTAAACGGCTCACAACGTTTAAAGATAACTTGTTTGTTCATTCAGGTGGCTACGAATTGACAAAACACTTGAAGGAGTTACGTTATTATGCTCAGTGATTATTGTCAAGAGATTGCGGTCTCCCTATACGTGAAGTATACGTTTGAAGTCGTATTTAGTACAAGGCATAAGACACAAGGTTGGTTTCTTCTACTTCAGCATCAAATTGGTAATGATTAGTTTTCTTCAACAATATATAAAGCCTACAGATTTGAAGAATCATTTTATGTACATGCATCACTCGAGGGGAAGTTTCTACGATTTATTCATTCTCTATTTGTTGATAACAAAAAGGGGAAGAAATATTGTGGTGGCATGGCATGGTTTAAGGGGAAGACAAGATTGTTTTCATTCATGGTGAGATTTAATTATCTCAACTTCTCTACTTCGTCTAGGGAAGTTCGTACAAGATTCGTGGTTGTTTTGTCATCATCAAATAGGGGAAGATTGTTGGGTTTACAGATTTGATGAGATAAAACAAGAAGAATGAAAACAAGAGGGACTTAATGTGACAATGGATGAAACTTCATATGCAAGAAAAAGATTACTACAGATCTTTTTATTATTTAGAAATATTCTTTGTAACCCTAGTTCTCTATTATATAAAGAGAATACAGGGATTAGTTTTTAGTACGTCTTCCACAATGTAATTAACAGGAAAGGTGTGTGTGTGTCTAGGCATTGTAAACGCCTAGTGTTTGTGTTTGTATTCGTTACCTCTAAGGTCTGAGGTGTCTTAGATCCTTGTTACAATTGGTAACACGTTATTATTCTGATCAAATAATAATTGGAGGTGATTATGGAAAAACCTTGTTCACAATAACTTTGATGTTTGTTTAATTCCGCTGCGTGTATAGTTATTGTTATTGTGTTCCTAGATGATATGAGGTCTAAACAACATCGAGCTACAACGATCCTACAATTTACATTGTTATGCAATTTATTAAATCGTTAAACATAAACATGATCAACCACTAGCTTATTGTTCGAAAAAAATATATTAACCGTTTAGAAAGAAAAACGTTTCAAAACCATAACTCCTTGGCTGTGTGCCTATGTGCATGTTAGGGGTGTTCATCGGTTCGGTTATCGGGTTATTCGGTTAGTTCAGTTAAATTTTTTTATGGGTCAAATAGAAAACCGAACCGAACTGACTTCAAATTTAATTTAACCGAACCGAATAATCAAAAACCGAATCCCTATAACCGAAAACCGAATCGGTTACCCGAATTACATAATTCTAAATATTTTTTCATGTAACTATATATATTTTTACCACAAAATTTTTTCAAGCTTAAATAATGTTATATTTATACTAAGAAAGGGTTTTAATGATTTGTTTTTTCATGTAAATACATAGAAAAATATATATTTATATGAATTCGATTTTCGTTTCGGTTTTTGATTTTCATTGCCATAATCATATACAATCCTATAACTGAATATTTAATTCGGTTCGGTTTGGTTTTGACCAATTCAGTTCGGTTACGAATTCGGTTCAGTTTTTCCGGTTCGGTTCGGTTTCGATTTTTGGTTACTATGGATATTACCCGATCAACGAACACCCCTAATACTGCATGTGCCCATGGGCTGGGCTATCTGGTGAGTGGTGACCATGAATTTATTGGGCTTATGCAAGGTTACTAGATCAAACTTTTTGTGGACATCTGGAAGGTATTTGTTTGATTCTTTATGCTAAAGTTTATTAACAGGATTAATAATTATTGTGTTCCACTCCAACCTTTAGATGCAAAAGAAATTAAGAGAAGTTTGACATCGTTTTATGCACAAGGTCTTCATCTAATAATTTTTTTTATTAGTTGTCATATATATTTTCTAAGGGGATATGATGCCTACTTTATAAAGTAGGCAAGTTACCTACTTTCCTTTGTAAAAAAAGGTAGGGACAGGGACTGAACTGTATTAGGGGCTTACTGCAGGGACTGAACTGTACATTTTGTAAACTTTTTTCAAATAGAATGTAGGCAATTGCCTACTTTATAAAGTAGGCATCATATCCCCATTTTCTAATCAAAACTTTAAGTTTTTAACCCGGATTTGTCGGCGTAAGTGATCACTAGAACATGCCAATTAATGTTTAAGTTATATGACTTTGTAAGTTTGAGTGAAACATTTTAGGCTCCTTATTACAAAATCCTGGCTCTTGCATGTTATACATGAGATACTAGTAGTCCTGACATGAAAAGATGTAAAATAGAAGTTGTTAGGACATAAACATGGGACGAGGTCGTCAAACGTTAGTATCGCATGTGTACCGACCGTAAAACAAATAGACAAGACCACAACCTTCAATGTGTTTATAGTCTCATTATCCAAATCCGACATCCCAAATCAAATTAATATTTGGTTAATTCAAAGTTCTCTGTTACTTATTGGACTAATGTACTACATATCAACGTGTTTTATAAAATCTGGTCGACTACGTATCTAAGATCTAAATCGAGTAGTACACAAACTAGCTTAGACCGGAAATAATTATGATTACGCAACTAGTGACAGCACGCAAAACATGTGTCTCTCGCTCCTTGGTAAAATTATGAGATACGTTACCACCTAGGTCATTTCAGTTATGTCATGTTGTTAGAAATGTGGCTTAAACTTTAGGGGTTGTTTGGTAAATTTGGTAATTTCTGTGACTTGACCTACAAGTTTGCTTAGAATTTGGAAACTAATCTATGACGGTTAGTTTTGCCTATAGATAGGGATCATTGTCATTAGAATTATTTATACCGTTTGAATTAGAATTTGGTACCTCTGAATTTGTCTTTGAAAGTTGGTTTTGTATTTGGTTTGATAATTTGAATAAAGCTTCTGCTTCGTTTGTTTGTTTGATTTTGCTTGTTTTTTTTTTTTTCATTTTTTGATTACCAACAAGTGGTATCAGAGACAGGGGTTTGATTAACCATGAAGAAAAAAAAAGGTTTCGTAAGTAGCTTGGAAATGTCCTCTGAAGGTTTGTTTTTGATTTGGTATATGAAAAATACGATTGTTTATTGGTTCAAATTTTTTGAATTGATCATCAGTTGGATCGTTTGCTTGATATTGGGATTTGCATTATAATAAAGAATGCAACGTGAGTTTGGTTTTGATATCGATATTTGTTTGTTATTCCGTATTTTTTGAGATTAGTCAAGTTCATTGGCATTGGCTCTTCTATTTGAATTTTTGGTATTTAGATTTAAATTTGGTCCGTAATCCTTATTATATAACTTGGTCATTAGAATAATTATCCGTATCATATTTGAGGCGTTTGAATTAGAGCCCGTTCGTCAAGTTATTAATTAACTTGAAATTGGTTGAGTTTGAAGTTGGACCGTAATATTTATTGATAAGTGGGTCATTAGAATTTGAATTTGATATTTGGGTCGTAATTCTTATTATATAAGTGGACTATTGGAATTTGAATTTGGTATTTGGAATTTGAAGATCGATTTGGTGTTTGAAGATTTGGTTCAAGTCGTTTGTAATTTGTTCGATCGTTTGAAATTTGTTAGTTTGGAAAATTTGGGATCTTCGTTTATCGGGCTTTTGAAGTTTGTTGCCTGAATTTGATTGTCTTTGTTGAAGATCGTTTGAGCCGATTTGTTTGTTTGGTTGACCGAGTTTGAATTTGTCGATTAACGTTTGATTGTTCGTTTTGAAGGTTATAAGTGTTTGTATTTGTTTGGTTTGTTTTGGATCGTTTTTGGGAATCGATCATTCGTTTTGAATTAAGCTAGTATCTTTAGCGTTTGGAATTTGGAATTTGGAAATTTAAATTTGAAGACGAAAGATTCGTTTGGTTTGAAGTTTCGAGCGGAGTTGAAGTTACGGTGGAGATTGTTAGAAATGTGACTTAAACTTTATGGGTTGTTTGGTAAATTTGGTAATTTGTGTGACTTGACCTATAAGTTTGTTTAGAATTTGAAAACTAACCTATGACGGTTAGTTTTGCCTATAAATAGAGATCATTGTCATTAGAATTATTTGTACCATTTGAATTAGAATTTGGTACCTTTGAATTTGTCTTTGAAAGTTGGTTTTGTATTTGGTTTGATTATTTGAATAAAGCTTCCGCTTCGTTTGTTTGTTTGATTTTGTTTGTTTGTTTCGTTTTTTGATTACCAACACATGTGTTTGAAACTAGAAACTTAGGGTTTTGAAAACTTGAATGCGTTGTATGTCAGTCTCGAACGATAATTAGTTAGTTTTGTAGTATATGGTTCGCAACAACTTCTAACTATATCAAATTAAGTGTAATCTTTGGAGTTAAGTTGGTTTTTTAATTAGCAGTCCAATTTGAAAAACAAATATTAGTGGTTTTTACTTGATAAAAAGACTAGTTTAAGTGGTTGAAAATATTACTTGATAAAATGATGATGTGAATACACATGATATCTATGAAACATTTTTTTTATTGTCGATGCGAATATGCTAGTGAAATGTGAAAACTAAAAACGACTAAAAGCAGCTTGGTTTCAAGTTCTAAAAATATTAACAGGCCGGAATTGACATTTCAAGTTTGAGAAAAAGCAGGTTCAGTTTTAGCACTGATGAACATGACCGTATTGGACTAAGCAATCCATTATTTAAAAGAGTCTAGAACTAATAAATGTATAGATAATTTAGTATCACTGTATCAGGATTCATATATGTACGCATAATCCTACTTTTTTATGAACTTTTCAATTTAAGAGATTCAACTTTTTCAATTTCGGCTGCGCAAAAAATACAGCAATTTTCGCACACGAATAAATCTACATTACTTAATTTTAGTAACTCTGATTATGCTTACTAGTATGTTTTTTTGTTTTTGTTTTTTTCCATACCAATAGGCATGCATATTTATATATATATATATATATATTTTAACGGCATTGTTTTTTAAAAAAACTAGACAGAAGCTATATAAGAAACAACCCAAACACCTACAACGAAAACTAGCAAGAATTAGCATGCATATTAAGATATTCTTAATTATGATTATTTTATTTATCACAATATACTCTTTTTAGATTAAGTACAAATTACGAAACGGTTCATGCATGTAATAACAAAATTAGAAAAGGTTCATGCATATCATGTAATGTGGCACAAAACACATACACGTCCATTAACTGAGTTTTTATTTGTTGTTGAGCATCTCTCTACAGCAATGTATGTCGGCATATTAACAATAATCAGACACTAAACATAAAATCAAAATGTCTTCCAAAAGATTTCCCAACTATTAATGTTTTTAAAACATAAGACAAATTACAAGTCAAGTTGGCTTAGCGAATAAGATTTGAGATTTGATTTAGATGATTTCCACGTACAAATTCTATTTGTACTGTTAGTGGATGTGATGTTAGGGTAGGACTTCATGTTATAATTGTTAGATGATTAGATTATTGGCCCAAACCCGATTGTGGGTTTGAGGTCAATTAGGTTTAAGGTTTATGTTAGTTTATTCTCAAATCTATGTTCTATTATAAATAGACATGCTACGGTTGCTACCTTATGTAATTGACAAGTTATTCAATAATTATTATTTGCTATTTTACATAGTATCGGAGTTTTAGGTTCAACCTACCACAAAATAATTATCCTCCGGTCATCGGCTACTCGTCGATGATTCAGAGGGATCCCGACTTATTTACATTTTTTTTGCTTTACATTTTCGTTTTATTAGTCTTTTCATCTCATCTAAATCATAAACCCTAAAACACAAAAACTTTAGCCGTCATATCCCATATTATGTTGATTTAGCAATTGATCAACAAAACTTGTCTCATCATTACTTTTTGTTTTAACGTTGGAGATAATTGTTGTTTATCGAAAATAGTTGGTCGCAAAATTGCCGCTTCTACCTAAAGGCAAAGCAAGCCATGAAGAAAAAAAAATGTCACGCAAAGAAGGAAGCCGCAAGTAATAATTAACTATGCCGCCAAATACAATTATGCTTCCATTCAAACAATGAGGAAAAGGATAAGCGGCTTTTAATATTCATTCCAGTTTGGTCGTCCGGAAGACTCCCGTTCAAACTACAAGGGAGTGTTAGACGATTAGATTATTGGCCCAAACCCGATTGTGGGTTTGAGGTCCATTAGGTTTAGGATTTATGTTAGTTTATTCTCAAAGCTATGTTCTATTATAAATAGACATGCTACCTTATGTAATTGACAAGTCATTCAATAATATTATTACTTGGTTGAGAGTATCTTACTGATACCGTTAGGCATGAGTCCTTTGGAATACACCTGGAAAGGATATTTTATGTTGAGAGCCTCAAATTTAGCTATTTTATGGCACACAACTAAGTAGGTTGTTTATTTTTTTTGTTAGCTAAGGGTAGATGTGGGTCCATGTGGGGTCCCAGGGCTGTTAGTTGATCTGGATGGGGAAGGGATCATTTTTCCTCCCTTATAGACACAGATGAAACAAAAGAAAAAAATGGGCCCCATTTACAAAAAAAAAAAAAAAAAAAAAAAAAAAAAAAAAAAAAAAAAAAAAAAAAAAAAAAAANGGGGGGGGGGGGGGGGGGGGGGGGGGGGGGGGGGGGGGGGGGGGGGGGGGGGGGGGGGGGGGGGGGGGGGGGGGGGGGGGGGGGGGGGGGGGGGGGGGGGGGGGGGGGGGGGGGGGGGGGGGGGGGGGGGGGGGGGGGGGGGGGGGGGGGGGGGGGGGGGGGGGGGGGGGGGGGGGGGGGGGGGGGGGGGGGGGGGGGGGGGGGGGGGGGGGGGGGGGGGGGGGGGGGGGGGGGGGGGGGGGGGGGGGGGGGGGGGGGGGGGGGGGGGGGGGGGGGGGGGGGGGGGGGGGGGGGGGGGGGGGGGGGGGGGGGGGGGGGGGGGGGGGGGGGGGGGGGGGGGGGGGGGGGGGGGGGGGGGGGGGGGGGGGGGGGGGGGGGGGGGGGGGGGGGGGGGGGGGGGGGGGGGGGGGGGGGGGGGGGGGGGGGGGGGGGGGGGGGGGGGGGGGGGGGGGGGGGGGGGGGGGGGGGGGGGGGGGGGGGGGGGGGGGGGGGGGGGGGGGGGGGGGGGGGGGGGGGGGGGGGGGGGGGGGGGGGGGGGGGGGGGGGGGGGGGGAGGGGCTCCAAGGGTAGACCGACCTTGGGTTTGGTCGTTATTACGATTAGCCTAAATCTCACAAGTTAAGTAATGGCATGCCTACACCATAAGCAATAGATAAACAACTATAAGACTATATTAGTAGTTGAGTGCTCCTTGTTGTTCGGATCTTCACCTGTTCCGAGCTTCCAAGCTCTATGCTGTTAGGGAACTCTTGGGTTTTACCACCTTTATTGACCATATATGTGTCCTTGGAGTACTTTGGTATCATATTTCGCTTCGAGGATTTGTGCTTGTGGATCAGGTGAGTATTGCAGACTAGCAGGTCTAGTGGTCGACAATCATTCGGACTTAGTAAACGTGGTCGTGCCACCTGTAGTAGTCCAGTTTACATTGTTATCCAATAATTTATACATGATCAAATACTAGTTTATTGTTCCAAAAAAAATATATATTAACCGTTTAGAAAGAAAAACCATTTCATAACCATAACCCCTTGGCTGTGTGCGTGTGTCCATGGGTTGGGCTTATGATCAAACTTTTTTGTGGACATCAGAAAGGTATATTTGTTGTGGACAAATAGTCAAATACTGTGAGTAGTATTGATATGGACTCTTGATATTGCGTGTTCGTTTAATTTTAAAGGAGTATTTTTTTTTAATATTTTTTTTGGAACAAAAATGGTGTATTTGTTTGATTATTTATGCTAAAGTTTATTAACAGGATTAATAACTACTGTATTCCACTGAGGCATGCCACATACGTTATCAGGGGCGGAGATACGGGGACAGAGGGGGGCATGAGCGTGCTCGGCCCCCTTCAACATGTCTTTAGACCAACTATAGTTAAATAACCCCCCCCCC
>LBNU01006022.1:0-11275 GCA_014162995.1 Artemisia annua | reverse complement strand
CTTCCAGTGTCCAGTGTCCACTATCCTCCGTTGTCGAGGAGTTGTCCTGTGGGAGAGCTGCTTCCTCTAACGACGTTTACGTCGTTTTCCTCCGAACTCGAGGAAGCTCTCCATCATGGGATTATCTATCACCTAGTCTTTCATGGATCCTCCTAGAAGATCCTTCGCTAGGTGAGCGGCGCGCCCCAATCTGTCTTGTATTTTGCGAGCACCTAGTCTGGCATGGACATTGGTGCCTCTCGCTACCTACTCGTTCATCCGAGTATTGTGAGTTTGATGGGTACCAGCCTAGCTTTGCACTGATACGCCTCCTGTTATTATCGCGCTCTTCATGGCGCGGTGAGGAGTCCCCATCGAAGTCTAATCGGTTTCGTAACTCCTTCGTCCCTCTTCCTGTAGGAGCGTGCTCAAGGTTTCAAAGTTTTGAGCTACGAGGTCTTCAACCTTGTGTCCGAGGAAGGGGGGTTTTCCTCCAGCACGGGGGTATCTTCCAATGTGGTGAATACCCTCCCCCTATCAGGCGCATTCGGCACTGTGTTGTCCACAATGACTGGTGCTTGGTGAGGGGTAGTGAAGAGATTGCGCTGGAGATCGTCGCCGTTTGGGGGCGCTGTAGTGATATACAGCAGGTAATTCCCTGGGCGGAGGTATCGTGGTGGCCTCCACCTCCTGCTGACTTGCGCACTGGTTGTTCCAGTGTTTTGCCTAAGAGGGATGTCAGAGTAATTCCTCTTTGCAGCATCGTTCCGCGACTTATCTGGCTGCGGAGTCCGCTGGTTCTTGTGTTTCGTCATACTAGGTCTTAGTGATTGTGTCCCACGGATGGCGCCACTTGTTGATACAAAAGTTGGACGTTCCTTGTTTGGGTTCCTTCCTTCGTATCAATTGCTTGATATGCTTGAGACCTGCACACAAGAAAGAAACAAACACCGTTAGGCTTATCGAGGGATTGTCTCCCCCGATTATCCTCCGGCGTGAGAGTAAGTAATCGTAGTTTTAGGGTTGTGAGAAGAGTTAGGATCGCTTTGTAAATCGTACCTTTGCGAGGGTTAGGGTTCCCTCTATTTATAGGCATGTACCGATAAGGTTACTTGTTCCTTACTCTACGGCGTATCCGCCGATATCGGATATCGCTAGTGAATATCTTCCTTGTTTAGAAGATATCCCTTTATCGTTCCATAAATATGTTTTGGACTTGGGCCTTATGGGCCGAAGCCATCCAGTTGGTAGTCCAACTGATATGAAGCTGGGCCGCGCGTAGCGGGCTTAAGTATTTGTATTGTTTACTAATCGGGTCCGTGACCCGGTGTGGACTATACGTCATCATGTTACATCTTGAAAAAAATTGTGCACTCTTCGCATTGTTAAATTTAGCACAATATGTTATAAAATTGACGTTTTGTCATAACTTCAAGAATTTGAGTTTACAATCTGCAGCCTTTCTAAAATGGTCACTTTGGCCAATGTTTTGGAGTTGTAGTGATCATTTACTAACAGTTTGATGTATGAAGCTATGAAATAAATATTTTGGACATACTCCGTATTGTTTATGCACTTTAAAATTTATCTTAGTTCTAGTATGTTGAAAAGGGTACTAATAGCTACATGATAAGAATGTGACCGACGCATAGTAGACATGCCAATGCAACATTCATGTCAAATAAGAGTATCCGGAATAATTTATGGAAACACATAGACGATTGATAATGGCAAAGAATAGATAGTTGTTTGTGAATTCAACGTCATTTTATAACGCTCTAGGAAAGTAATGGGTAGGTATGACACCAACGAATGCACAACAATACAGTTGATAAATACTACTACGAGCATGAAAATGCATCTAAACAGAAGAAACAATATATCATTAAGAGATCGGAAAGAAAAGCTACAAAATTTTCAAATGTGGGTGATACAAAAGAAGAGATGGAAAACCTATAATATTACCACTATACAGTTTAAAATTCACACATTCAAAAATCCAACGCCTCCCATTTCATTTCCGTAATTCCATTAATCGGTTTTAAGATAATTAACAATAATTAGACCAGAATCTACCATGTTTTTGTATAACATGAATAATAGTCGAACACTTTAATGGGAAGTCAAAATATTTCATAACAGGGACAAAGTCCAATGTTTGGAAAAAGGGCATTGAATCATTACTACATTAGTCTGTTGCATTAAAAAATAAAAGCTAGATGTGACTTGATCAAGTTAGAGACGATTCCAGTGACGAGTAGACAGGCATATATCTTAAACAAAGCGGCCCACAAAGTCCCAGAATATATCCTCTAATGAATGTTACCAGCAAATATTCACTTTTCCTGAACCATCTTCCCTTTGCCTATAAATAGCATGATCAGCATAGAATATCACAATTGCATCTAATTCTTCACTCTCATCTTAAAGCTACTTTCAGAGTTAAAAAAGTTTCATTCTATACAAAATGTCTATCATTCCAAGCTTCTTCGGTGGCCACCGAACCAATGTCTTTGATCCTTTCTCCTTGGACATATGGGACCCCTTCCATGATTTCAGCAACTCCCTCTCCAATATTCCAGGTGGAGCCCGCGAAACATCAGCTTTCGCGAATGCCCAGATTGACTGGAAGGAGACCCCAGATGCACATGTATTCAAGGCTGATCTTCCAGGATTGATGAAAGAAGAGGTGAAGGTCGAGTTGCAAGAGGGTAGGATTTTACAGATTAGTGGTGAGCGTAGCAGGGAGAAAGAGGAGAAGAATGACAAGTGGCGCCGTGTGGAGAGGAGCTCTGGAAAGTTTCTCAGACAGTTCAGGTTGCCAGATAATGCCAAGGTTGACCAAGTTAAAGCAAAGATGGAGAACGGGGTACTGACTGTGACAGTACCTAAGAAAGAGGTCAAGAAGCCTGAGGTGATGGCTATTAATATCTCAAACTAGTGATCTTATCCTACTTTGAATAATAAGGAATGTGTGTGAGTGTGTGCAAGTGCAACTATATGTAAATATATTGAGATACCATCTATGTAGTGTGTTTGTCAAGCAATAAAAATCGTGTGTTTATTCATGATTTACTTTCAAGAAATATATCAAGCTGGACATAATACCATATTCAGGATAGTGATAGTCCAAACTGATAGTGATGCTAGATAAAGAATTACCTTAAAACTTGGTTCCCAAGTTGAGTATCTGTCATCATCACACTTGCTTCTTCAGAAGTCTGCAAATCTTATACTTCCATTGAGCAACACCATATAATGAATCCACCAATGAGGCAATGACCTTCAGCTCATCTATCACAGAATAATTTAGAACAAAAAAGATTAATAGCATAAAATATTTTTAGCAATGCAACAATATAATTGCCTTAGACACGCCATAACCAAAGGTATTGGCTCACAAAAACTACTCAGAAGTGCGGGAAGTTCAGTGGCTGAATCAAAATTATATTAATAACAAAGATCCGAAAAATTACATAGATATACTAGGTAACAAAGAACAAGATGAAGATCGCAACAGTCGTACACTAAAATTGGTTTTAAAGAGATAAGTTCTCTTTTTTACTGAACTAACAAGCTAGAAGATATTAACACTAGGTACAGATTCATTTACAGAATTACAGTACAATGTCCTTTACCAGCGACTTTGGTAAATCCTGTATCCTTGTATGCCTTAGTCTTCTATAGGTGGTGCCGTGGTGGCCACATGAATATCCATTTTGGCGATTTATAGTCACTTGAGGGCTGTAGCAAGATGATGTGGGTGGAATCAAACGCTTCCCATAAGATTGTGTTCCTTAAAAGATGCAAAACTTGCCGCATTATTATCCTTTGGCGTCAACAAACTCTTTCAAATTCAGCCAAATCCCTTTGTCATATGGATTTTTAAACCTCATTGATGTTACTGTTTCCCCTGAATATTTTATAAAGATTATTCAGTAAAATTCTCATTTGTTGCAAGAAAAGGATAGATGTTGAGATCAAATCTATTGTATCGAAAATTAAAAGTTTAAAACCATAGAAAATATCCCACATACTAGCAGCATATATCAATTTGTATTAATTACATGAAGTTGAAATAGTCATCAAATTCCCTAAGAACCAAGAAACTTATAACTCTTGAAACTGAACATTAAAAATAAGTGGCTAAACAGTGAAAGTTTCAAATTCCTTTCATAAAGATACACGGACGCGCGTGGTCAATATATACCTGGTTGAGGATCTGCAATATACTGGAACTCTGGATATTGCTTCCAGTGTATCTGCAAAAAAACACAGATCCATGAAGTACTGCAGTTTCTATATGATATTAAGATGGAACTACAACCTAGATGGCAATCAGATACATATGATCTTAAATCTTAACTACTTCAAGATAATAGTTACAGTATCATGAAAACCAAAAATGATAACTAGAAAAACAATTAGAGACTTACAGAGTTACTACGTGTACACAACAGGGAAACCAGATACAGTATAAAGAACAGTAAAGGATGTTAAAGTCATCTAAGAATGACAATATCGTTAGATCTGGAGTCTGATTTTTAGTTTCCTATGCTGCATGAACTATTAGCAGAGATGGAAATAAGGGAGGGGCTGGGTAATGGTTCCTGGATAAAGATGTTAAATTCTGGTATAGTGATACAGCTGTATGGGTGGGTTGTATTGGCTATTTACAATTTTTACCAAAAGTTTATGAAAACTTTGTGTGTCAAAATTCATAATAAACTAAGTTTATGACTATACGAGCCAAGCTTACCCAAATAGGCCCATTATAAACAATTTGGTCCAAAATGCCACCTACAATGGATGGGATGACAGCTTACCGTCTTATAATTATAATAGGATGCTGTCTTACTACTGATATGCACAATTGTTTAAAACTTCTTATGATGACCGTCAATGTAAAATAATTGTTAAACATGGAATTTTGTGACTCCAATTGCCTTTGCAATTAACCAAATTTACAATTGCGTGTTCTCATGATTGACGAATGATGTTTCTAACATAGACAAATCCAAAGAGATTAGAAAACGTACCCACTCATCCGTTTTGATATTGAAACACACACAGTAAATATGCCACCCCAGAAATACAGCCTACCAAATCCACACACAAAATGTCAGATAATAATAAAATCTAAAATTACGTGAGAAAATTTCAAAATAAAAGGTGATATTGTAAGCAGGTATACCTGCCATAACACTTGTAGAAGAGAGAATATCATTGTGCTAGTAGCTAATGTTTCAGTCCAACCACTGCTATCCGGCTTTCGGGAAGTTGCAACTGAAATTTAAAGATGAAAATATACAAGCATATTTGAGAATGATGACCTTTCAACATATGCCAAGGAAAATAGAGAAGAAAGACATGGTAACCTTACTCTGAGACGCACCCACAATATAACAAGCCTCAGCTATTATGAATCCCGTTAGGAGAATCATGAAAAGTAAATGATTGTTTCGACCTGCACTAAAAGACCACCAACTTCAGCTCGAGTAAGTTATGTTGCTGCATGCAAAATACAGCAGTAGCATCCGATTATTTGAAGCTGATCCTAACATTGCAATTGAGACAACTGAACTAGAGTGTAAAGTTCTTAGTTTACCTATACAATTCCCAAAAGCGGGACAATGATGATCAAAACCCTTTACATGTGCATCACAATGCTTACAATATCTTACTCGTTGGAGTAAAAGGGAACTCTGTCATATCATAAAGATAAAATATTTTAGTATATGTCCTCAATTTAAGACTAGCGAAAAACATTATGAACGCAGTTTATGTTACAAAAGGAACAGAGAAGTATGATGGTGACCTCAGCAGATGGGGATCCCTCACAAATGTCAGAAGAGGGGAGCTCCGATCCCTGCAAGAGTAAACAAGATCGTCATTCATGTTCTGTAGTTTAGCAGAATAGTAGGAACATTTTTGAGTGATAGTAACCTCCAGATTAGCTTCATTGTTGGTGAGAGGTCCACATTTAACAAAACCAGGATCACCTGACAGGATCCTGACATTAAGAATACTCTCATTAGGAATATTGAAGATATAAATTCCATGTATCACCCAACGTTGCTTTATAAGAACAGATAGTAACCAAGTTTTAACACAGGAGCAGACCCGTATAGACCGAAATGTAGCATTATAAGCTCTGCATGGAAGACGATGTCCAATAAGAATGAGACAGCTGTAAAACAAAATATATTAGTCTGTTACTTTGTTTTGTTTGCATTCAAGGCAGGAAAAACACAAAAACTAATCACAATAAAGAGTTCATGGAAAATGCCATATTAACTCCTTACTCTTGTATTCAACTTAAACAACACACGTTGGTGTCAAAAGGCTTAATAAGTTACTGATCATACGGTATTTATCGTCTTTTCTTGTTCACTTTTATAAACCTGATTGTCCAGATCTTGTTAAGGGTTAGTCATTTCTAATTTCTTCCATATCACCGTGTCAAAGAATTTGAAAAAGTTTCAAATATTACCTTAAAATTTAACGCAGCAGTTTTATTGAAGAAAACAGCACTGATATTAAGAGTGACAACTTGCAGTGTGTAGAAAAGCAACCAAAATATAGTATTACATTCTGATCACATTCCATGATTTCAGTGAGAAGAATCCATCACATTACACCATCTGGTTACAACCAATAATAGAGAGACCAACTTCCAATAAATCAGAATGTTACAGATCTTTAAAATTTTGTTGTACTAGTTTCAAATTTGATGATTTAACCCTCTTAAATCATTGTGTTGTT
Source organism: Artemisia annua (assembly GCA_014162995.1). NCBI lineage: Eukaryota > Viridiplantae > Streptophyta > Magnoliopsida > Asterales > Asteraceae > Artemisia > Artemisia annua. The sequence goes on along the minus strand of LBNU01006022.1, from coordinate 4,531 downwards.
TGAGATCACAAGTCACATAAAAAAAAATGACCACGATTTATACAGAACATCGTCATCATCACAAGCTGTTAAACATGTAACGTGATGTGGTCAATATTTAGTTTCAAATAATATAACAAAAGTGCAGCAGTTGAGGGGCCATCCACATTCACAATGACAGAATCACATTACCACATATGTTATAGTCGAAGCATGCAAGCAACTCTATCAAAACATGGAAACACCGCTCAGAAGGAGACAGGCAAAGAAAGGCGACATACAAGTTACAACTTCTTTAGTTTACTTTCACCAACCAACCAAAAAAATGAATTCCCATCAAACCATGTATGTAATAGAATGTGTGATCTCTTTGAATGATTCCATACTTGTGGCATACAGCCTCACTCTCTGACCATCAAACATCAAGACACAAACCAGACAAGCTTAATCAAAAGTCAAAACAGCTACACACTCCCTAAAACACCAGAAACTTTTCTAAACTTAAATGATGTCAGCTTTTCTTTATGCCCTTTTCATTGTTCACATCATCTTAACAAAAGCGAAGTTTATCACACACATAAGATTATTCATCCACCGAGAGTCCACAAGTTGATATTGTAAAGTTTAACCTAACTTCTTTCCAAATCATAAATAACGAGCTGTGTATGGTAAGGAGTTTTTAGGATCATTTTGAAGCGTTTAGAATTGAAAGCTTGTTTGGCAATATTCCTAATGAAACTCTTATGGGAGAAGCGTTCAGTTTAGGATTGTATGTTTATTTTAGACTTATATGTGGGCTTATGAGCTTATTTGATTCCGGCTTACATTTCATAAGCCCCAATTTTCTGGCTTATTTTGAGACTTATAGGCTTATATAAGTTTATTATGATGTGATAGACTTATGTAAGCCCACAAGTCACAAAATAAGCCGGAAAATTGGGGGCTTATGAAATACAGGGCTGGATTTGGGCCTGTGCAGGGTGGGCAACTGCACAGGGCCCAACAGCCAAAAGGGGCCTCATTTACTGTCCAATTGTCTATAATAAAATGCAGCCCGTTAGAAGCCCAGTTCAGTTTTTTGTTTTTCCTATTATGCGAGCAACAAGCCAGTGATAAACAATTAGTATAGTTTACCAGCTTCCGTTTTACTTTTTCTAACTACAAGATATCCCATAGATCAGTATACTTTATCATATTAATATTGATGTTATGACTTATATTTGACATGATACTTTGAGACATAAATCTTAAACAGCTTGCAAGTATGAATAGATAATTAGCATTCTTTTGGTGATACCTTAAAATTTTAAAATTAAAACACTAATCAGATACTATGTTTTACTTTTTGATTCCAAAAATTCGAGAAGAATAACATTGTACGTTCAAGCCTTCATAGAATAGACTAGCTATAGTATACATATACTGGTGACAAATTTTGAAATATTAGTGAAATTTTTACATATAAATATAGTGTTTAAAGGGCCACATTTGTAGTGATGGCACAGGGCCAAAATATTATGGGACGGCCCTGATGAAATATAAGCTGAAAAACAAATAAGCTTATAAGCCACATATAAGCTTAAACAAACACCCCCAAACGCGTTTACAAAACCAACAGATACAACTTGCAGCTACACCTAACAACTAACATTTACGGCTATATAATGTACTACTTATAAAATATCAATTTGATTACCTTTATGAATAACAAGGAGATAAACAGACCAAATAAAGAACAAATTCGCAAAGACGAAAGCGGGAGCTGAGCCACGTAAGCCAAATAGCTTCTTACATCTTCTTCCTATAACCGCCATACCTATCAACACCATCACTGAACACACACATACACAAACACATATATCACAATCACAATCAAAAGTAGTACTGTACTAATTAATATTTAGATTATATAAAATGCATGATTGTTTGTAGGTAACCTGAGAGTAATGTGAGTGTGATGATGTTGTAGGATGCGAAAAATGAAGACAGTAAGTATAGTGCGTACTGACAGATACAAACGCATACCACGGAGACGGTGCTCCGGCTAATTAAACTCGGTGGATCACTCCGACGGCCTTTTGAAGCATCCATTATGAATCAGAGTGAAAAGGTTTGAAATGAGTCGAGGTGAATTGGGGAGGTTATTAGCTTATATAAGGAAAGCTTAATTTATGTTTAGCAAAGCTTATGGCTTAGTTTGGCAGTGGGCTTATAGGGTTACAGGGGCTCAGGGCGCTTTTAAAATAAGTAGGCTAATAAAATAACTCTCGTTTGTCATGGGGCTTATGGAAGGGACTTATTTTATAAAATAAGTCGGCTAAAAAGAGAGCTAAAAACTTTTAGCCCGGGCTTTTAAATAATAAATTACTTATTTACTCACAAAAATATCTAACATATACAAAAACTCATTTAGTTATGTCTTTTTTAGTAATTTTGCAATAATAAGCACCAGCCCCAGCCCATTTGCCAAACAAGTTCATAAAAATACAGAATTTAATTTCGGCTTATAATATAAGTCCTAGCCCTAGCCCCAGCCTATTTCGCTAAACATACCCTTTGTAGCTTTTTTTAAGGGGTGTGGGCTTATAGTAAGAGAAGTTATATAAAATGTTTTTTAGATCCTAATTTAATCATTACATCTTTTTAAAAGTAGGTTAAAATGAAAGTTTCTTTATGATGCGTGGCATAAGTAAAAGAATTACAAGCTTGCTAAGGATGAGAAGTGACAATAAAAAGCATCTTGAGGATTTTGTAACGCTTTTTAGCAAGTTTAGCATTTAAATATGAAGCATATTTGACAAGTAGTGAGTAGTGCTTTAGATTTGCTTTAAATGAAAGTTTTAAAATAATAATCAAAGAAGCGGTAGAATATAAAAATTGTTGTTTCCTGTTATCGTTAATTTTGTCAAACACATACATAATGACTAATGAGGTTAGGATTAAGTGTTGCTTACCATCGTGATAGAGTATTATGTGTTTATGTGTATGTTTAAGTAGTGTAGAGGTAAATGATGAGTAATAAATAAAAGTTTTAGGATTTTGTGATGAGAGAGGAAAAGAATGATAAAAAGCGGAAGTGAGTGAAAGGATAAAACACTACCATAGTTAGGACTAAAAATTGCTAATATAAGTGTTGCTTCATAAAAAGGTTGATGATCAAATTAATGGTGATAGTGAAGCGTTCGAGGTATACAACGAAACTGCCAGTTTTATGGCTTTTACGAGCTCCAAGGTTAATGAAGCTTCTAAAAGTTGCAGTGGAGTGGGAAATAAAAGCTTTTATGAACAATGAAAGACAACTTATGATGAAGACCTGTACGATGATGATGATTATGTTGATCCTGGTTTGACTAATGCTCAAATGCAGTTTGCTAATTAATGTCTTCAATATTAGTCTTGGTAGTCAACTTAGATAGCATTTGTAGTATGTCTCATAAATGTGACATGTCATTCTTATGATAGTTTAGATTTGAAGCACAATTATTACATTTGTTTTCGCCTAGTTTTGGGCTGAGATATGCGATTCACACACATTCATTGTACTTAATTATTTTTTTTGAGTAATAAATTTCCTTGGAAAACCTTCTACCCAATTTGTTTTTAAAAAATTAGGGGTGTCACTTAAAACATCCTAGCGTCAATGATTAGAACACATACCTAAAGAAAGAACAACAAATCACACTCAAGTTTATCTAAGGGACTCCAAGTGGGTGCTGAAGCACTTTGAGCAGCACCTTGGAGATCACTATGCCAACCTGGAGGAGTTCCGCAGTCGGATCCAGTTGATGCTGAACAAGCAGGAAGAAAGGCTGCAGAAGTAGGGATGGCAACGGGTCGGGTTTGGGTCGGGTTTTAGTGAACCCGTAACCGTACCCGTTTATGAAATCTATACCCAAACCCGCCCCAAAACCTGATGGGTACCCGTTTATAAAATCCATCGGTTTTTCGGGTTTTCCCCGCAGGTTTCGGTTATCCCCAATTGAGTATTATATGGACAAAATAGCGGTATTAATATTAAGTCACACTAAAATCCACCAAAAAAACAAAGAAAAACACCATAATATATTACTTTTTTTAAAAAAAAGTTAAAGAAAATGAATATCGTATCAAACGATTTAACCCATTTGGATAATTCATGTACAGAATAAAGTATGTAATATAATAGAGATACATATATATATAAATATAATGGAAGAAATTATATATAATGTATATATATTCTAGTTAATTATAATATCAATAAAGCGGATATAGATTCGGGTAAGCGGATACGGGTACGGGTAATCAGGCGGGTATTACCCGAACCCGTACCCGGCTAAAAAATTATATCAATACCCAAACCCGCATCCAAACCCGCCAACCCGTCCCCAAACCCGACCCAACCGGTTCGGGTTTCGGTTTTCCCGTCGGTTTCGGGTGCTTTTGCCATCCCTATGCAGAAGCTCAGCATTGAGTACGACGAGGAACTGTATCCGCACCTGATGCAGTCTATTGCTGAGCGCAGGTAATTATTTCCTCGTTCTTTATGTTGCATTGTTTGCAAATATATATA
>LBNU01006018.1:67061-81396 GCA_014162995.1 Artemisia annua | reverse complement strand
CAAGTATTGATTTGATAGAAATAAGATGAGAAATAGAGTTTGGTTGATTAGATCAAATGAGAAGAATAAAAGTGCAAGAGTTTCTTTATGATATTGAAATAACCAACAAGTTACATGTTATCATAAGGGTCCTATTTATAAGTGAGGAGTAGGGCAACACTCCTCTCCTCCCTTTCTTCTTTTAATCGTGGGCTTTAAGGCCCATTAGACTATTCTTGGACTCTACATGATTACATGATTAACTTAGATAAACTAGCAACCTATTACATATTCTGAAATAACCGAGACTTGATAAAACGTTGATAAACTTTGGTCCTAACAATAAGCCCTTACCATAAGCTATAAGCTAGTTTAGGCAACTTAGATAAGCTAATATTAGTTAACCATAAGCTAGGAAACCTTTTTGTTTTATAAAAATATAGTTTGCATGGAATTAGGACTAGTTTTGCAAAGTTTTCCATGCAAAGGGGTATATATGGTAACTTTCTAAAAATATTAAGTCTAGGGACTATTTTTGACATTTCTTAGAAGTTATAAGTATAAGGACCCTTTTTGCAAAGTTATATAACCTTAGGATAAAAAGTAAAATAGTTATAAATTTATAAGGACTAGTTTTGCAAATGTTTTTAAGTTAAGGGTATAAATGGTAAATTTTGAAAACTTATAACTCCAAGGGTCATTTCTGTCACTTTCCTAAAATATATAAGCATAGGGACTAATTTTGCCAAATTTAGATAGTTAATAATATAAGTTTATAAGTTTAGGGTAGATTTTGTAAATATACAAACTATAAGGGTATAAAGTGAAAGTATTTTCATATAAAACCTAAAAACTATCTTTTACCTAACAACATAACACAATAGCAGGGAGCTTCATGTGAGGGGTTTCATTTGGGTATTCGTTTTGACGAGTTTGCTGGGTTTACGATTTAAAGTGCCCTGGCTCCTCAAACGTTTACTACATGACCTCTGAATTATGATGGCCCGAACGGTGTTTTGTTATATCTATAACCTAAGTACTTAACAACATGACACAATACTAGGGAGCTTCATGTGAGGATTATATACTTCTGAATTATGATAGCCCGAACAGTATTATGTTTAATAACATAATGCAATACTAGGAAGCTTCATGTGAGGAGTATGTAATTCTGAATTATGATGGCCCCGAACAGTGTTATGTTATATCTATAACTTAGAAACCCTAAGAATTATTACTTAAGAAACTTAAACAAAACAACTAGAGCTTGACATACACCCACACCTATAACAAACCCCAGGATACGTGAGTAAGGCAGTCTAGTCTCTGAGTCACTTTTGACATCAATCAGATTTCCCTAAGCCCAGGTGAGTTTTCATAGCCTCACTTTTAAATGCTTTACAACCCTGTGAGGGGGATACATGCTTTAAATCGAATACAAGTCTTTTTCTTTGGTTGTTGCATGAGTAAACTACTTGCAACCACTATACACCTAAATTCATGAATCTAATCTCTTGCGAGTGAACGCGAATATAATTGATAGATCTATTGGAGTTTGACAACTCCCGTTGGTATTACCTCTCTCTGGAGGATAACAATAAGTATTATATTTGAACCCTCTGAAGGATTAACTTTGGCATGTTATCCTTCTCGTCCCATCATGTTTGGTCTGCAGACCCCATGATCTAGACTGTTAACATGTGGTTCATGAACTTAGTGCAACATACCCACTCTTGATAATTGTACATGCATTGCAATTATCACAAACTCTACACTTTCCATGAAGGGTGTAACAACTGAACCCTGTGGAACTTGTATTCACTATCACTTAAACCTATGACTCTCACTCAACACCTAGTGTTGACTTTTTAAGCATGTATCCTAGGTATATGGCTGCTACAGAACTATGGCATGGAACGGCACTGAACTCGGAGGACTTTCAACCCTGTTATCATTCAAATACTATTACACACTTAGATTTAAGGGACCTCTTCTTAAGTGAAAACTCTGATATTTTAATTAATGATAACATATTTATAAAAACGTCTCTTTTTGAGTCGTTTTCTATTACTATAACTGTGATTCAATGAAGTAATACCCCAACCCAAAATCCACTGCGAACCGTGAAAATGGGGGTGTTACACAAACCTTACACAAGCTTACACCAAGTTTAACGACAATAGATGGAATGTCGAGTCCTAATCCTAGCTAGAACCAATCTACCAAAGCCCACGTGGCTTCACAACTCGTACCAACACGATGGCACAATACAATACAACATAAAATACAAGACTTGCACTCAAGTCCAATTACATACAAGAATCAATGAATAATGATGGTGATTTGGAAGAGATCCGCAACAACAGTATGAGATGAGAAAGACGTTTCTTCAACACTTCGTTTCTTGACTACAACGAGTGTTCTTCTCTTGCGCTTTAGAGGAATGATGAGTGTGATCACTTGTAAACAACTTAGAACCCGATAACGTGATCAAAGAAGATAATTTAGAATGAATTTGGGAATACAGAAAGTTTTAGTGCATAAGAGGTGAGGTTTTTTGAAAGAAAACAATTCTGTATTTATAGGCACCAGGAAAGAGGGGGACGGACACCCTTAAATATGCGACGGTCCTTTATCGCTAAGGGACCGCCACCCAGTTTAGAGGACCGTCCCGACAGACGCTCCTCTTTTTATCCTGACGTGGTGAAAATTTATCTGGTGAAAAATTCTTGTCGGTTTTGAGTGGGAAATATGGCTGTTATGCGTTTGAATTTTGAAAATATTTTCTTAATAAAACATTTCTTTAAATTATACAAAAATACTTTTGTAAAAATATTTTGTGACATGAAAATGTAATGTTTTGATGAAAAATAAATCATTTGATCACATACACAAGTTGGTAGGTGTTTATACATACCTTATGTGATGTTGAAGTCGAAAACAAGTTTTCTCGATCAAAAACTTACTAGTCACAGTTTTACGTAACGTGTATTTATATTTTGTGATTATCAAAACTAGTAGAGACCGATTAATGCTAACGACGTTTTTGAAATTATTTGTATTAACAATCTCCCCCTTTTTGATGATTACAAAATATAAACTCATTTTAGATAAAACTAGGCATTAATGAGTTTTTAAACGAGTTTCGTTTTCTTCCCCCCCTTTTTGTAGAATCAAAAAGGCTTCGTCGATAGTAGAAGAGAAAGAAGTCGACGGCATCATGATGACTCCCCCTTGCTTAGTGCTCCCCCTAGATGAGGACACCCGGGAATCGATCGATGGAATTTTGCTGCAATAAGTTAGAAGAAACGTGCAAGCAAATATAGAAATCCTGCATATAAGAGTAGAAGATACAAGAATGCTTTTACTGAGGATGGTCCTTTATTGATTTGGGATCGCCGACAGAAAGAATCCTGGAACAAGTAATTAATAATTCATGCATAAATTAGTTCATGCACTAAGAGATAACAATGTCATACATATGACTATTACAACATGAGACTACAAATCATAATCCTAGTCTAATCTTCTAGGATATCCCATGTTAAGTCCCGTTTTATTTGTGAGCATGCATGCTTCTCTAGGACTTGCGAAGATATGGTGGAGATGAGTTTTTGGGCAAAGATGGTAGAAACCTGGGTGACAAGAGAATGGAAATGATGTAGTCAAGATCATTCTTCATCTTTTGAAAGTGGTTGTGATTTTAAATGCAACAAGCACAATAGCCCCCATGGGCATCCACTTGGGCAAGAGTGGGATGAGACATTATTGGAGGGTGAAGTTTTTGGGATAGGATGATGTTGAGGAGACTCAAGTCAACAAGATTAGAGAATTCTTGAACCATGATAGAGTCTCGGGAGTTGACATTTTTCATTTGAGGTGGACATGAAGGTGGTAATGAATGATCTTGAGGACTCGGGTTTGGATACTCTTTGTGAGTGGATGGAGGCTCATTTTGTAGTTAAGAGGCAAAGAAGGAGAAATATGAGGATGAGGCCTCATGGTGTGATGTAGGATTGGAATTAGCATGGTGATTGTTTGAGTTGTTTGAATTGTTCATGAAATTGCCAAGGCTTTGTTTCTTCCTCCATATGGGTTTGACCGACATTCTAGGTTTTCTAGGAGATGACATTTTGTTGGATGACATGAAGAAGAAGGAAGGTTATGCCATGACAATGGATGGAGGAGGTAAAGGTTTATGTAGAGGAAGAAGAGAGCAAGAATAGCAAAGCATGCATGCTTAGTTTTACTAATTCAAATAATGTTTAAGCAAATAAAGAAGGTGTATACGACCTAATAGGCTAGTCAAGCATGCAGGAATAGGAAAGTGAGAAAAGAAGTCACGACACAAGATTAAATGGACGGTCCCGTAATTTGGTGGACGGTCCTTTAATGTTTGGGGCACCGTCGGTCGATAAAGGACCGCCACCAGTAGGTATGTCAGTTTTCAGAAAATGTTCCTAGTGTGTGCCTACATGAAACTTATGTGGAGATGTGATTATCTCGACTCTAAAGAAAGAAAAACCTAAGAGATAATTCAAAGTCTCCTAAGTTCAATCTTGCTCCTCTTTCCATGTCGGATAACATATTTGTTACATGATCCGATAAAGGATTTGAGCGCATCGTGCATGCATGGAAAAACGTTTTTGAATTGTATTAACAATGCAAGAAAATGTGATTTTCCTATTCGTGAGAAGATTTTAAACATATGAATTGGGGTTTTCATGCACAAAATTAAGTTTGATTATTATCATGCAATAATGATTGTTAAGAAGAAGAAAAGCGCAAAAGAATCCTAGACTCAGATCAGAAGAAATGGACATATTATAAAATCTAAGAGGATATATGTTCCATGATTCCAAATCCTAAACGAAGATAAAAGAATGGTGGTGTTTAGTAAGAATGTCAGCTATGTTTTCCTCCGTTGGAACCTTTTCAATTGATATGTTACCCTTTTGTACGTTATCCCTAAGAAAATGGTGACGAATTTCTATGTGTTTGGTACGAGAGTGTTGCACGGGGTTTTTACTTAAATCAATTGCTCCTTTATTATCACACATGTTTGGAATATCATCAAGTGTAATGCCATAGTCTACGAGAGCTTGTTTCATCCATAGTGCTTGTTGACATGCCTTTCTGGCGCTTACATATTCGGCTTCGGTTGTGGAGATAGCCAGTGCCATTTGTTTCTTGGAGAACCAACAAGTTAAGCAACAACCCATGAAGGTACAAATACCACTAGTACTTTTCCGATCCACATAATCTCCCGCATGGTCAGAGTCGGCATAAACTATAGTTTCTATGCCGGTCCCCTTAGGATACCATAATCCTAAGTGCATAGTGCCTTTAATGTATTGGAAGATACGCTTAACCGCTTCTAAATGAGAAATTTTGGGATCTTCTTGGAAGCGAGCACAAAGGAAGACACTAAACATGATATCAGGCCTGCTTGCCGTTAGGTACAATAAACTCCCTATCATACCTCTATATTTAGTACTATCTACGGATTCACCCTCTTCATCCTTGGTGAGCTTTGTGTCCGTAGCCACTGGGGTTTTCATAGGCTTAGCATCTTCTAATCCAAATTTCTTAAGCATTTCCTTAATATACTTAGATTGATTAAAGAATATTCCATCATCTAATTGTTTTATTTGGAGTCCAAGGAAGAAGTTAAGCTCGCCCATCATGCTCATTTCAAACTCGTCATGCATGATTTTTGAAAATTCATCACACATGTCTTGACAAGTTGAACCGAATATAATGTCATCGACATATATTTAGACGATTATGATGTTTGAGTCCTTCTTCTTAGTAAAAAGAGTGTTATCTACCATTCCCATTGAGTATTCATGTTTAAGAAGAAAAGCTTTTAACCTATCATAGCCTCAGGGGCTTGTTTGAGACCATATAAAGCTTTCTTAAGTTTATAAACATGCTCGGGGTACTCAAAGTCAATGAATCCTGGAGGTTGTGCTACATATACCTCCTCATTGATGAGACCGTTTAGGAATGCACTTTTCACATCCATTTGGAACAACTTAATGTCTAATGCACAAGCGTAGGCAACTAATATCCTAATGGACTCTAGTCTAGCTATGGGTGCATATGTTTCGTCATAATCAATACCCTTTTGTTGATTATAGCCTTGTGCGACTAACCTAGCTTTGTTCCTAGATACAATACCATGTTCATCAAGTTTGTTTCTAAACACCCACTTGGTTCCTATTATGATGACATTCTTAGGTCTTGGTACTAACGTCCAAACATCATTAGACTTAAATTGGTTTAATTCTTCTTGCATTGCGATGATCCAACTTTCATCCTTCAATGCTTCATTAACGTTTTTTGGTTCTATGATTGAGACAAAACAAAAGAGATTGCTTTTGTCTTAAGCTTGTGATCTAAGGGTTCTTTGGTTTAGGCTTCCTATGACGTTCTCTAAGGGATGATTCTTAGATTCCTTAATGTTGGTGGTTTCATCTATTTCTATGGTTTCTTTTTCTTGAGATATGTCTAGGTTTTTCATATTTTCAACTATGGCGTTTTCTTCATCTAAATCATCATCTACCAAAAGGTGATGTTTTAGGGACTCTCATCGAAATTCACGTTGAGTGATTCTTTGACGACCATTGTTTCCTTATTGAGAACAACGTAGGCTTTACTAGTTTGAGAATACCCTAGAAATACACCTTCGTAAGACTTTGGGTCAAAATTGATGAGATAATCTTTGGTGTTTAAAATATAGCATTTATTACCAAATACTCTAAAGTAATCTAGAGTAGGTTTCCTACTCTCAAGATTTCATATGGGGTTTTTCCTATGATTGGTCTAATGAGAATTCTATTAAGGATATACGTGGATGTATCTACGGCGTTACACCAAAACTTCTGAGGAATAGATTGCTCGTTGAGCATTGTTCTACTCATTTCTTGTAGGGTTCTATTTTTCCTTTCAACTACCCCATTTGATTGTGGAGTTCGTGGAGCCGAGAAATTGTGAGTAATACCATTAACATCACAATAAGCTCCGAATTGAACTTCATTATCAAATTCTCTACCATGGTCAATCCTAATGGAAACTATGTTGCATGCTAGTTGATTTTGAATTTTCTTGCTAAAGTTTTTGAATTGTTCGAAAGTTTCGTTCTTGTTTTTAAGAAACCTAGTCCAAGTGTACCTAGAGTAATCGTCTACGATCACTAGGGTGTAGAGATTTCCTCCATAACTCCATATGGCGGAAGGACCGAAGAGATCCATGTGAAGAAGCTCTAGACATCTAGACGTTGAGATCATATTCTTAGGCTTATGACTAGAGTGAGCTTGTTTTCCAACCTTGCAAGCATCACAAAAATGTTGGTCGAACCCAAGTTTAGGAAGATTTCTAACTAAATCCTTAGAGGATAATGATTGTAATAAACGCATATTGGCGTGTCCTAGTCTTATATGCCATTGTAACACCCCCAAAATCTGTACAGCGGAAGCATTCGGGTCATGGGGTGCTACTCAATTGGTATCATAACACGAGTACAAAGAACGGTTTTTATCTCAACCATTTAGAAAAAAAATCTTCTTTAACAAAGTATTCAATTTACATCGTTCAGCAATAGTGCGGAAAATAGGCCCATAGAATAAATAAAGCGGTCCCATATATGTCAAAGTCATCTATGACCTTGCCATGTCATGCCAAAAGCCTTCAACAGTTAGCTATCGCCTTAACCTGAAAATACATGCTAAAAAGTGTCAACACGAGGTTGGTGAGTTCATAGGTTTGTATAAATAGCAATTCAGTGTAAAAGAAAAGTGAGTTCGATAAGAGTTTTGTGACCATTGTGTCGCTCACAATGTCATGAAAATAAATGTTTACCGTTAAGCAAAATTTGCAATGTGGACCATAAAAGTTAAAGTTTGTTTGACCGGTTCATTCGGTTAAGTGACCAATTCATTCGGTCATGTGACCAGTTCATTCAGTCAGTTACCAGTTCATTCGGTTATGTGACCTGTTCATTCGGTCATGTATGTACATAGCAGGGCCAGTTCATTCGGTTATGCAGGCATAGATGTTTTAAGCACTTGTATCCATGAATGAGAAATCAAGTATGTAGTAAGCAAATACACATTCGAGTAAACAAGCAAACATTTAAGTAGAGCAAGTAATGTTTTGAGTAAACAAGTGGCATATTCAAGTAAAACAATTATTGCATTTAGATAAAAATAAAAACGAGCATGTATTCTCCCCCAAAAGTATTTCAAAATAAGTAAAATAGGGGTCATGAACTCACCTTAGTAAATAGCAGTCTGATAGTGGAAAGTCAAATAGTATAAGTGTGCGGCACCGACACGCGACCTAGATTAGTATGGCAAGTTTTAGTTTACAGTTTCGTTCACGACTCGAAGTGTTTAAATAAGTTTAAGTGTTCTCAAGTGGTTGTGTTTACTATTTGCTTGTGTGGTAGTGTTAATGTTTAAATAAATTCAAAGTGTTTGTAAGTACTGGCTCTTGGAAAAGGGTACAAGTATATAAGTATATAAAAGTATTCACTAGTAATGTGTTCACGTTGTAAGGTAAAATAATAATAAACACTTATGCGTTATAAATAATTTCATATTATTTAGTTTTCATCTTCTAGTCGGGTTTACTAAAAATATACTAAGTACAAAATTGATGAAAGTCGGGCATGACCCGTTCGTAAATATTAATTTTCCACTATAAATTTAGTGCCGCAAAATATTCCTCGTCAAAATATAATTTACAAAATAGTATAACCAAATAAAGGGACTTGGTATAAATTTTATTATAAAAGCTATTAGTTAATCTTCAAATAGTTCAAGTACCAAAAGTTGAAATGTCCAAAATCAAATAAATAGTAAAAAGGTCAGGTACAAGGATTGAACCTCAGACCTCTCGTTCATACCCCCAATGGCCCAACAAGTGTACTAGCTCCACTTTTGTGCTTGTTCTCTCCTACAGTTTGTATAAAAGGGTCGTTTGGACTGTGATTTATCTATATGTATGTAACAGTTTGCATTTAGCTTTGGTTTGGAACAAAATGAATGTCCAGTGCTAGGACCAAGTCGAGGGTTTTAGTTCAATATGAGTTTTGTAATTTGTTAAATAAGCTCGTGAGTCTAAGATAAGCACTTGGATTATATTTTAAAAACCGAATGAGCACAAAACAAGCTATATGGCTTATTTTGGTTTCTCGATTAAAAATCAAACCGAACCCAAAACCTTTTAGCCGATTAGTAAATAAATTTAATAAGCCCATTTTATATCGAATAAGTTGTTTAGTTTCACAAAATAAGCACTAAGACCGAAAATGAGCACTTATTCCAAGTTGAGCCAAAACTTAAGTTTTCTTAAGATCGATACTTTCTTTAGTTTCCTTTAGTCATTTTTAGTTCAAAATCTCGAAATAAGTTCGAAATATTTTTTGTATGTGTCGATTTATAAGCAAATAAACACTAGCATATTTTTAAGGTGCTTATTAGTGCTAAGTATGTTCAAATGACACCACACAAGCTCAAAACACAACCTCTAAATTATAAGTACATGTTTGTCGTGTGAAATAAAATCAAGAAACACATTTTTAGTTTTTATAGCTTAAGCATAGCAACTTGCTAACAAGTATTAACATATTAGTAAGTAGTAACTTAATAAAACCAAGAAAATACAAGTTCAATGAAGTTTGAATTCCTTACAGTGTGTTAGAGAATGGATCGAGCAAGAAAAACAAAGAGCACTTCTAACCGAAACTCCAAATATTAAATTGATTGCCCAGGTTCTTTCAAGACCAAGATCTCCCAACCACCAACTTGAGCAAAGTGAAGTAATTGTTTAGCAAAATCTTGTGAAATGAATGTGTGTTTTGTAACTTTCGGTTATAAGCAGAAAGTTTAGATCTCGTGTGGGCCAAATAAACATTGGTTAATAACATGTTGTGTCATTTAAGTTCAATTAACCAAATAATAATATGTAAAGTAGCTTTTTACAAATTTTAAGGTAGACATGTGATTATGTTGAGTTGGCTTGGGCGGCTTAGCCGAAATTTTGGGGGAAAGAAATAGTTTGAAATTTTCTTGGTGTATTTCGTGTCCCGTTGAGCTTAAATGTACGACGCAATATCTTGATTTGACGTTTTTAGCAAAACGTGTAATATACATTTTTGAGTGCATATTTATAAAAGTGATATAAAAATATTATTTCTGACTCAGAAAATATTTATTTGACTTTTGCCATAACTAATTGTGTGTCGGTACGCGCGCGGGCTCAATTTTCAGGAAAAACGAGATAACTTCTCGGCTTAACATGTAATTAGTCAGTAAGTATCAAGGAATGAATATTTCGTATTTCTGACCACAATAGGCAGTTCTAGTGGTCACTGCAAGTTATGGTACATGGGATAGCTTCCCGAAACAGTTGTGTAAGCTCATGAATGCTTAGTTAAATAGTTTGGTAATAATAAATTTACATTTATTATTAAAATATTGGTTGGAAAATTACCGTGTGTCACAGCCTTCCCACCTTAGAAGGAAAACCGTCCTCGGTTTTCAGTTAGAGTTACCCGATGGAGTTGAGAAAAATGCGGGTATTTACGCTTGATTTCGTCTTCACGTTCCCACACAAATTCGAGACCTTTTGAGAACTATTGAACCTTGACGATCGAGAAGTGAAGTGTTCGCTTTGAAGTACTAAATTCTTGAGGTGACTATTCCCATCATAGCATAATCCTTCCTGAATTAAACATAGGTGATCAGGCTATGTTTAATTAAGGATTGATAATGTCATGTTCGGTTAGTCAAGATATTATTCGGTTTATTATGGATAAACAGTATCGGCCATTCTGTTTATAAGATAGTAATCAAAATAGTTTATATAGGAGCAAAACGTATATATAAGACGATAGCAGAAAAGTTTGCAGGAAAATTTCAAAGATGATTTAAATAATAGCGAACATAACGGAAAGAAGTCATCATAACGCCTTGCCATAAGATGATAGGGAATTCATTAGTTGAAAATCCACACATTACAACAAAAAGAAAATCTTAAAGGAGTACAAACATTCAAGAAAATACAACCCAAGAGGCTTTAGATTTAGGTCTTATTATGCAAAGCATGGAACTCTCTCTTCTTAAACATTGTCATCACCCGTGACGTTGGTGAGGTCCTGACGAGCTTCTCCTCCTCCTAACGCGTATGCATTCCTACGAGTTCTTCCTCCATTCTGATTTCTCAACTCTGGGCATTCACTCCTAAAGTGCCCTATCACTCCACATTCATAGCAGGTTATCGTGACGTTTGGATCCATCACGAGGGTGGGAGCCTTGCAATCTTTGGCTTTGTGTCCGACCTTTTGGCAGTTCCCACACTGAGCGGGGCAAGGTCCATTATGGTGAAATCGACACTTGTTGCACTTGGGTAGAGTTCCAGCGTAACCTTTCTTCTCTCCCGACCCAGCATTATAGATCTTGGCAGTCTCTTGTCGCTTGTTCTGGTTGTTGTTATTTCCGGAGTGATCACCCCATTTCCTTTTGTTATCTACCACCTTTTCGGCGGCATCCTCGATTAATTGGTCCATTATCTTGTTGGCCACTTCCATAGCCTCATGGAGATCAGCAGCCTTGNACGTATATATAAGACGATAGCAGAAAAGTTTGCAGGAAAATTTCAAAGATGATTTATATAATAGCGAACATAATGGAAAGAAGTCATCATAACGCCTTGCCATAAGATGATAGGGAATTCATTAGTTGAAAATCCACACATTACAACAAAAAGAAAATCTTAAAGGAGTACAAACATTCAAGAAAATACAACCCAAGAGGCTTTAGATTTAGGTCTTATTATGCAAAGCATGGAACTCTCTCTTCTTAAACATTGTCATCACCCGTGACGTTGGTGAGGTCCTGACGAGCTTCTCCTCCTCCTAACGCGTATGCATTCCTACGAGTTCTTCCTCCATTCTGATTTCTCAACTCTGGGCATTCACTCCTAAAGTGCCCTATCACTCCACATTCATAGCAGGTTATCGTGACGTTTGGATCCATCACGAGGGTGGGAGCTTTGAAATCTTTGGCTTTGTGTCCGACCTTTTGGCAGTTCCCACACTGAGCGGGGCAAGGTCCATTATGGTGAAATCGACACTTGTTGCACTTGGGTAGAGTTCCAGCGTAACCTTTCTTCTCTCCCGACCCAGCAGTATAGATCTTGGCAGTCTCTTGTCGCTTGTTCTGGTTGTTGTTATTTCCGGAGTGATCACCCCATTTCCTTTTGTTATCTACCACCTTTTCGGCGGCATCCTCGATTAATTGGTCCATTAGCTTGTTGGCCACTTCCATAGCCTCATGGAGATCAGCAGCCTTGGAGGTAGTGACATTACCCTTGATGGATGCGGGTAATCCTCCAATGTATCTCTCCAGTAAGCGAGTTTCAGTTTGGACCATCTCAGGGCATAGTAAAGCCAACTCTTGAAAGCGTTGGTTGTATGCAGCCATGTTGGTACCCTGCACCTTGAGGTTCCAAAACTCGACCTCCAACTTCATAACTTCGTTGCGAGGGCAATACTTTTTGAGTACCATTTCCTTGAAATTTTCCCATGGCATGGCATAAGCGGCGTCATAGCCGGCAGACTTCAGATAATTATTCCACCAGGTTAAAGCAGCATCCATGAAAGTGAATGATGCGTACTTAACCCTGTCTTCATCCGCACAACTACATATTCGGAACACAGTTTCCAACCTTTCAAACCATCTGACCAAAACAACGGCCCCCTCGGTTCCTCCAAAACCACCAGCCATGGTCTTTCGGAATTCCTGATAGGTGCAACCACGGTTGTTGTTGTTTGTAGGTCTTGAGTTTCCGACATCGGTAGTCGAGTTGTTTGCATTTGCTGCGGCGAGTGCTGCTGCCACACGGTCATTAACCAACTGATCTAGTATGGCTTGATTCACAATAGGTGGGTTTGCTGCATTCCTAGTTGGAGGAGTGGTAGCAGCAGGTCGACCACGTGTGGTCTTGGTTGTCCTTCTTGTAGGAGCCATTTATCTATATCACAAAAGATGACGACAAATGAGGTTTGAAATGGAAAGAACGGTATCACACGAGAGTACAATCATCACAGATAGAATACGCAAACCAAATAAACCATGAATGAAGAACACAATCAAATAGATAATCACACTTTACATAGATTAATAGTCATTACATGGCTGCGTAGACTAGGTCTTGCCTCCCAAAAGACTTGTCCCTTCAAGATAATGAAGGATAAGTGAGACCCAGTAGTGATGTGTTATAAGAGTAGATGTTCAAGGAAACATGTATTAAGGCGATAGGTCGAGGTTGTGGCCAAATGAATTGGTGGGTTTCAAGATGATGGTAAAATAGGTGGTTCAAGAAAAAAAAATAAGGCGGGTGTCCAAACTTGGAGTCGAATAGTAAGTTCATGTAAAATAGGACGAGTGTTGCAACTCAGAGTTGAAAAATAAATTCAAGTGATATGTGGCGAGTGGTCATACTCGAATTGGAATAATGAGGTTACGTAGAAAAGTATAATTCCGTGAGTATAAGTCGGTATACGGTGCGATTACACAAGTCACTGTATGTGGGTATGAACTAGTAAGGGAAAGGCGAAATGTTGTGACAAGTACGGTATGTATGTATGTATGTATAAGTATATAGAAAATACTCATAGTAAATAGTGTAAGTTAAGTGTGTATAAGTCACCAAATAGTAAGGTGTAGCACATAGTTACATTACGTAAAACATTAAGTAAGGCATCAAACTTGGCAGGCAGGCATATGGCGGTCGTAAGGTTTTGTTTCTGTAAAAGTAGTTATAGTCTAGGTTTTAAAAATACCCAGTTCTCTATAACCAAGGCTCTGATACCAATCTGTAACACCCCCAAAATCGGTACAGTGGAAGCATTCGGGTCATGGGGTGCTACTCAATTGGTATCATAACACGAGTACAAAGAACGGTTTTTATCTCAACCATTTAGAAAAAAAAATCTTCTTTAACAAAGTATTCAAGTTACATCGTTCAGCAATAGTGCGGAAAATAGGCCCATAGAATAAATAAAGCGGTCCCATATATGTCAAAGTCATCTATGACCATGCCAAAAGCCTTCAACAGTTAGCTATCGCCTTAACCTGAAAATACATGCTAAAAAGTGTCAACACGAGGTTGGTGAGTTCATAGGTTTGTATAAATAGCAATTCAGTGTAAAAGAAAAGTGAGTTCGATAAGAGTTTTGTGACCATTGTGTCGCTCACAATGTCATGAAAATAAATGTTTACCGTTAAGCAAAATTTGCAATGTGGACCATAAAAGTTAAAGTTTGTTTGACCGGTTCATTCGGTTA